>NIJG01000984.1:27360-53742 GCA_002201625.1 Euglossa dilemma | reverse complement strand
CTTCTTGCCCGCTTTTCTGGAGACACCGAGCAAAATAACATGCTGTGTCATCGACTCTGCATCTCCTCGATATCCAACCCCGTTCGACATTCTCTCCCTCTCTCTCCCTTTGAGCTTTTCACAGAATCAGACATTCCGATAGTTGTGGCATCTGGGTTCAGCTTCTGGCCAAGATTGTTTGACTTCACCTCCTTTCTTCTCCGTTTTCCTTCCTTCTATTTCCCCTTTTCCTCTGGGATATATACCCGGTGCAGGTTCGAGTGGGACACCTCAATTATTTCCAATCTTACAGGGGGCATAAAAGAATGAGAGTTAAACGACCGAACGGCGTGTATCTAATGGCTGGAAAGGGGTCAATATTGTTCTTGAAATAAAGTAAAGGAACATGTTTCAGAGTTCTCATGCTTGCAATTGCTTTTCACGGGTGCGAATAGTAGTCATAATTATGCAATTGTCGGCATTAATGTGTATTGTGTTTCAGTACGTGTTACAAATCGGTAGTTCTGGCGTCAATGCGTTTCTTTTGTGACGCGATATTTAACAGAAATGAAGAAAAATGCATATCTTCAAGCGGATATGGAATATATACGCAGAACGAAATAATTCTACTTTAGCTGGAGATGTATGACTACTTTGATAATGCATTCGAATAAAATAACGATAACAGCGTAATTAATAAAAATAAAAATATATAAATAATAAAAATAGTTAAATTGTGCATGTACATGGGTCTCAATAGGGCGGCGGTCCTGAAGTTACGTATTTACATGTGTTTAAAATGCACATTTGGTGAAAACTTTGCGATTGCAGGAGGTGAGCTGCTCGATTTATCGCTGATAACATCGAGACATAGATACGCATCAAAAATGTAAAATTGACTCATTACCTTTTGTACAAATTATTTGTACAAAAGTGTACAAATTGCCAAATTTATTATTAACAACAAATTAAATTTCTCCTCGCTAAATTGCCCGAGTCATGGATTTACAATAAGTATAAGTGTATTAATCAATCATTACCTATTAATGGCGTAGCTTATTCCCGCTAACGAGAATGCAATTATTACTTGTAAAACACGCAGAGATTACTAAATTGATAATTAATAACAGACTGCAGGAGACGCGAATTTATAGCGAATATGAAAGAATTAATAATTTATCCACTATTACAACGAAAAAGTAATAATCGGTTTTCGACTGATCGATGGATATATAAGGAACGTCGCGACGCGGTACAGGTCATTTGACGGTTCGACTTCCGTGGGATAACATCTAAATTTTCTTCGTCTGCAGGTGGTTAGGTGTCCGAAGCAAGGTTGTGAGTGTCTACGCCACTTACGTACAACTCCTTAAACAATTTATTTAACATTTTTTTCTCTCGACGTCCAATTTTCGCGTTTTCAGCGTCTAATTATATTGTCGTTCTCCAGCTTCCATTCGGTCGATTCTATTCATCCTCTCTTGAGAATTCCAATATCTCGTAGAATATTAGCAACTGTCCCCGAACAAATTGCACGTAATCTAGAGAACTCGTTACGATCCCAAAGTCCGCGGACCCTATACTCGCGTTCCATGTTGGACTTCCGACGTATTTCAAAATCCTACTTTCTTCTCTCGCATTCCAACATTTAATTGCAGTTGCTGATTTTTCATGCTCATGGCAAACTCCAAATGATAGAGCTCGCCACCTTATACCGCCTGTTAACCACGAGGGATTTCAGAACGAAACTATTCCATCGAAATCGAGCGATGAAATAGGGTGGAAACATCCGTCGGATGATTTCTCGAAACGGGCTAGCCCCGGAGAAATTTGCCCGTGAAAATATCGACAACGAAAGAAGCGATTATTATCCATCCAAAAAGCACGTTCGCCGGAATTTTTCGAAGAGCCAAGAAAGCGAAAGGTATTTGTCGATTTTCGGTATCGGGGCGATTGAATACAATCGAATTGGTTGCATGTGCCGACAAATCTGGGGTACATCGAACGTCAGGCGGGGGGATATATTGACGGGGCGAAATTTCTGAACGAATGGAATTTGACACGGCGGACTGTTTCGCTTAATGCCTGTTGCGGTGTTCGGTAGTCGATATAGCAGCGTCATTTTTCCGCTCGGCGTTTATTTCTATGCTATAGCCGGAGATAATTCGTTTCCGCGTATTTGGTTTCATCGTTCCCGCGATCGAGAGCAAAATTACATCGGGTCGCGAATAAAATTAGACCGCGTTCAGTGCGCGATACTGACGGTACGTTCTCTGCCCAAATTATATTTCCCGACTTGCTGATTCACCGAATTTCCAGCAGTTCCCGCTTTATCGTCCCTCGCGGATGAGTCGCTGTTACCTCCATGTTCCCCTCGGCCGTGTTTCATTAACGGCGGCTATCTTTTTACTCAACCACTACGCGTTTCCGACACACCGAGCTGCTGTAAACAATTTTTGCTCGGATATAGCATAGAAATGAGTCAACCAAGTCTGTACGAACAGACGTTGCACGGAGATAGTATGGAAATAAATTGGGGCGATTGCCAACAGAAATCAAATATGACGATAAGAATAATCTACCTTCATCCTTCTCATTTTCTACTCTCGATGTACGATCCTTATATATGGTTGTTTATCGATAGAACTACAAGGAGAATGCGAATCTTCGGATAGGAATTGTTCCACAAAAAGCTGGATGGTTCGTTCTTATTTAAAAATACAGGGAAATGAATCCGGAACTTATCAATGCCTATTCGGAGTTACGAATAATCGAAACTGGTCATGTCTCTATATGCACATTTAGGTTTCGTATATGTGTATCACGGTAATGTTGGAGTATTGAAAAACGAGGGGCAATATCGTGACAAAAGGAAGTTAAAGCCAAAGGGGGAAACTCGAACACCTTGCCATCCGGAATGATCTATCTAGGCCAGTACAAAATACGCAACAGCAAGCAGGGCATCGTACGCAGGACACGAGATAGGGCAGAGTAAGTGTGTCCCGCATCACAGGAACACATCTGCACGTTAGATCAAACAAAAGCCTTCAACCGCGGGAGCATTTTCTAATGATATATTCCGGTACGCCATGAGCACTAGTTCCGAACACACATCATGCCAGTCGATATTCGAGAGATAAACACTCGCGATCGGTGCAGTGGGTATTGTGTCATGTCGCTAGGATTGCATGCCGAATCCTCGTCGTACATCCATTTACGGTCGCGGACGATTTTTCGCTCGATAGATATATCCTATCGTCCCCCCCGCCCCTGGCCAGGGCCAACCGACGCACTGGCGATTTATTACAACACGCAACGCGGCAAATATTACTGTGCGGGCCCGTTTTAGCCTCCAGGAGCCGCCAAAATTACACGGTAACTTAATTCGCGCCGATTCCTTAGCGCGTTACATTCCACTCGATAAATCACGTTTAATCGCTCCCTACTTGCGCCATCGAGTGCCATTTAATTAATGTTATTGCGAATAATTAAGATGGAGAGTTCGTTTGGCATCCTGACCGGTGGCTGGAAATTGGAATCTCGAGCGAGCCATCGTTAGAGTACTATTTGCTGAATTTAACTTCGCGTCAAACGTCGAAATATGTACATTTCACCTCGCTCGTGCGATCAAATAATGCGCGCTAATAGTTTCTCCTTGAACAATGGCGGAAATTGACTTATGAATATTCCGCACCATTCTCCGATACAAATGACGGAATGGTAAGCTGAATCAACGACGCATCGACGATTTAATGGATAGTATTGAAAAACTCGTATCCCTGGAATTGGCTGTAAACGACAGCTCCATTACATATGTTTATACATACTTACGTCAGGGAATAAAACATTCTATCATCACTCAGTCAAGGAGTAACAGCGAAATGGTGGGAAATGTATCAAAATATGAGAATCTCAGCAGAATGAGGAGAACAGCAGAAAAGTTATATAGACCGGAAGATGGATGATAATAAATTGTTAGAAATTAAACTCGACATTGAGAATTTATCGTCGATATTTTGCACCTAAATTGTTGGACGCGAATCCGCTTACGGCAACTTTCAGCTTTGATTTGATTCGCGGTGTCGTAATAAACGGTGCATCAATTCTGACTGCCCTTTGACCGGAAACAAAACGATAGTCGCGCGATCTGTCTTGCCTTGTTTGGCATTCTGCTTGTTCACTTGGACCAAGTGTACGGACGTATTCGGATTCACGGGTCAGTGGAGAAGTACGTCGAGCGTTTGTTCGAAGGAGTACGTAAATCCATGATTATAAGACGAAAAACGCGATCGGATGATCTGCATGATCTCGAAGCCTTCCTCACGAAGTGTTGAGCGTAAAATTGGCCGGATTGATGGGAAGAATCAGAATATCACGCTTCCACATATACCGCGGAATACGCGGATTATAGTATTACTGTTTTATGTTTAAATTACAGCAGTTTCTCGGTCGGAAACTTGGCGGCAACCGCCGTGGAGCGTGTACGGAGGACTGCTCTTAGGCAGCTGAATCTGGCGCCATTAATACTTCGTTACCGGGATATAAGGCTGAATCGAGAATATTATGCGTTTAGACACAGTCCATTTCTTTGCATATGTGGGATAGATCAGAGATTATGATGCGGTCTGTATCGGTTCCGCGATGGAACGCCGAATAAAACGTGCCCCGCGATTCGCGTCGGCTAGGTGGCCGAATGGAAACGCATCTGCATCGGGAAACGAGCGGTTTGCGAGGTTTGGATGCGGCGCAGGCAGCCAGGGATGTGCGGGAAACGCATTCCCGATATAGATTTAAGCCTCCCGAGAAAAAACAGATACGCGTGGAAATTTGCATGCCACAAAACATCGCGGAGTTGGATACTTATAAATTACGTTCGCCTTGTCGGCCGATGATGTTATGGCAGCTCGGATACACCCATGCCTCTCGGCGAAGTTTTACCACCCGGTTGGTCGTACGTTCAGACTTGGCGTCGGGGAATCATGTGCCCGATGGTATGTTCCTTGCCGGTCTGTACCCAGTCCTCTTTCGGATCGTTCGGACGCCCGAGGATCGACGCCTGGCATCGAGTGAACAGAACGTTAGCGGTTCCCGATATCTTCCCCGGCGAAATTACTATCCAAGGCCTCGAGAGTACACGGCCATTTATTACACGATGTGCGAAGGCATAGGCCATTTACGAGACACCGCCATAAACAGCGCAGGTTATGTACGGAGTACAGCTCCGCAGGTCGGGCCAGGTATTACTATATGCGTGATTGAAGGTAATGGCTATACTTAGTCTGTATCACTAATATTCCCGGCGATATCTCACGGGTGATCGTATAGCTTGTTGAAGGAATAACATGGATGTAGTGCTTTAGCCGACCCTGATGCTACGTAGTTAGCTTTATTATATCTTCATCTTGAAATTCCCAAGTCTAACATGCGACCGGGAAGTCAGGCGCTGGTCACCACGGTCTTCCGGTGACGCCCGCGACGAGCACGTAGTCCGAGCTCCTCTGCGGTATACATTCACATTCGGTATTCTTCCTTATCGTGTCTTCAACTGCCCCGCGTGATCAATACGCGTCGCCGTCCATCTCGATCGCGGCCTCCGAGACAGTTGGGCCTCCATCCAATCAGCAGCAGTTCGACATGGCGGCTGGCAATCGTAGAACCGAATCTGTCCCGCAATTCCTGTTACCAGGGCCAGCTCTCTGGGTTAGTTCCCAGCTAGCGTAGCGGCGGACTCATGACGCGCTCGCCCCGCATTCTTCCCATGCGAATAGGAGCCACTTCCAATCATACCCATTCTGCCGCCTCCTTGTGTATCATCACTTGCACGCAAAATGCGGCCATCCTGTGCCATGACCTCTTCTCCTACACGATCCAAGAGATAATAGAGGAAAACGAGAGGTCCCATTCCACCTCCAGTTGCAGGGCACAGTGCACCTTGTCTCAGGAGGGACACTCCTCCAGAGTGTGCCGAGCACTTCCCAGCCCAGTGTCGTAGACGTCGCATTCCGGCCACGCCTCTCGCCGCATCTTGTGTAGGAACTCACCGAAGCAGCCGTGTCCAGTGAGTACCTGCGCAAGGCGGAATGTCCGTCTGCCACCGCTGTGCTTCAATGCGCCGTGCATTGGTAGCATACCCTGACTACCCTGTCGCTCCCGCCGTACAATCTTCGGTGTCCGGTGTGCTACGTGACAGGGATTGTCCGCTTGATCCTCTTCATCTCCTCTTCTGCTTCTTCCAGCGATGGCTGGCTCTCGCCGCGACGTGGCGGCTCGTAGGCTCAGGCCTTTCAGTCCACCAAGTGATATAGCGTTGGTGGACACGCCAGCACCGTACCCTCCTCGTCAAAGATCGTGCGGTATCCCCGTACGATCCTGATAGCTAGCTTCCGCCAGTCCCAGAACCGCTGCAACCTCCTTCATGCGGGAGCCTAGTGCTTCGAAATGTCGGTCGAAGTGCCAGCAGCCACTATACAGAATGACGCCGAGGTGTCTGCGGTGATCCTTCACCACGATCATGCTGTCTTCGACCTCGCTTTTCTCCCAAGGTGGCATCTGCCTCGACGACTTCCGAGAAACTAGACGGCCTCCGTCTCCTTGGCCGAGATCGGTAGTCCCAGACTGCGTATCCACTGAATCACGCAGGCCACACCTAGCTCCGGGAGCCTTGCCGTCCTCCCCCTTGCCCATCCGCTGGCTGTCAGCAGTGTATCGTCTGCGTATCACGTAACACCGTCTCCGGATGGGAGCGAGCTTCTCAGCAACGCGTCTTATGCCATGTCCCATAGAATTGGCCCGAGCTCCGACTCCTGCCGGACGCTACAATGCATTGCCCTCACGACGTGGCCGTAGAGTCCCAGGCACGCACGGGTCACAGTTCCCACGAACGCAGGCACCTTGTAGTATACATGCGCCACCCCGTCGGCGATACCGGGCTGGGCATTCAAGGCATTAGCGATGTCGAATTTCGCGGGCAACACGACTCCACCCGTATCGCCTCCGAGAAGGACCGGACTGTCCTGTGGGCATCGAAGGCGGATCGTCCTCGCCGGAAGCCGTACTGCTTGTCATCCAAATTCGGACTCATCCCCTCTAGGTATTCCTTCAAACTGATCTCCAGTACCCGCTCGAATACTACTTTCCGGACAGTACAATATAACAAGGATCTCAAATGGGAAAGAACGAAGTTTCTTTTTGCGCATGAGAGTACAATTAGGTCCAGTGTGGATAAGTAACGAAATTACCTTTTAAACAAGCTTACGTAATTAAGTCTTCTATAGGGAAAAAACAAAACAACCGTACGTAAATCCCAATACAATGAATGACTGTATCTTTGACGCAAACGTCTGATATAAACAGATTTGGACAGATATACGCTGTCAAACAATGATTTCTGCAGTTTGTCCGCTATGCGCGCAAATACGTTGCAATAATGCGAAATCGTCGAGAGTATCTCAAATTTACGTGTCCCTTTATTCCAATTGCAAGCTCGCGATTCCCACTCGACGCGCGTTGGAAGCGAGATATTTTAGCATATTGGCGTCAAAATATGTGTTATTCAAGGGTTCTTAGGAAAGTCATTTCGTTTCATCCAATAGGTTCTAACTGTGAATTCGTATGCGAAAAAATACATATACATCCGCTGTTCGAAAAAAAAGAGGAAGAAGATAGCGAGACTACGTTCCGGTCAGCAAAATACATTTAGGTCCTCTATCGGAAAAAAACGAAATTTCTTTCCGAACAGACTAATACAACGAGTGATTGCATATTTCATGCGAACGACTGATATCAACGCATTCCGACACAAATATACCATCAAATTATCGATTTATGTAGTTTCGTGGATCTATGCTCGCAAACGCAGCCAAATGATGCGAAATCCAAGAGAGTGCCGCATTTTTATGTGAGATTCTATCTCCACGACAATCACGCGATTCACATGCGAAGCACGAATACAGTGAGATATTTCAACGTTTCAGCATCTGCTCGTGTAATAATTGCGCAATTTTGTTTTGTTCTTTTCGTCATGCGGCTTAATCGTGAAGATGAAAATCACTTTCCGAACAAGGTAACACAATTCGGTCCTCTATCTAGGAAATACGAAATCACCTTCCGTAAAACCTAATACAATCATTGCGTGTATATTTGTAGCACGCGACTAACAAACGAGTATTGAAAAAGTAATTCCCAGTCAAAGTCACGAAACACGGCAGAAAATTCAGCGTCTCAGCCTCTGATTACGTACAGAGTAATTTCGTTTCATTTTTACATGCGGTTTAACTGAGAAGTTCTATGTGATAGAATGCATTTACGTCATGTGTTCGGAAGTAACGAAATTACTTTTCTAACGTACTAATGATGGTTGGTTCTTCCTTGGGGAAAAAATAACTACTTGCCGAAAAGCATAATACTATGAATGAGTTTATACTTGATGCAGTCTACTGAAATAGTCAGATGTGGACAGAAATACGCAGTCTGTGTAACAATTTTTGTCGCTCCTCCTCACTAAGCGCGAATGTCGATTCCAATGACGCGAAATTAAACTGAGTAACTCATATTTACATAACTTTCAATTCCCATAGCAAACCCGTGGTTCACTTGCGCAACACGATGCAAGCCAGAAATCTCAATTCTTCAGCGACAGGACACTTGCAATTATTGGGTTGTTCGGAATGTCATTTCGCTTCTTATTTTATGCGGCATAATTGATACGTTGGCTGTGAAATAGTTCATTTACCTCCTCTGCTAGGAAAAATTGCAATTACTTTCTGTGCAACATAATACAATTATGTGCTCTATCGAGAGAACACGAAATGACTTACCGAAAAATTTAATACAATGAATGAGAGTGTATTTGCTGCAAACTTCTGTGGAGTTCGAATTTGCGCAGATATTCGCTATAAAAGTTGCGATATTAACATTCACACCAGGAATTACTGTGCCTATTGGCAATACTGTGATGTTGATTGATTACCGGAATACCTGGTTTGACTCTCGGAATAACAGGATAGGTGAGTTTACGATAATATTTAGGTAAACAATATGTTATTTGATATTATTTCCTGTGCATGCACCTACGTTTCCGGAGCGACACGAATGGAGTTTTCTGGTAGTTGCGTTCGGTAGATCGGAGTAACACTACTGTACTGTCGTCGTTAACTTCATTAACCATAATATTGTACAGTATGCATTCTTCCTCAGTCTTCTATCCATTTCTGCATACGTTAATTTACTGATATGGTATTATCGACTTTCTTAAAAATTTTCAATTTATGGATTCAAGGACTGTATTTGCAAGTAAAGGTTCCTTTGGAATTAGTTGAGCGTACCTTTATGTCAATATTTTGTTGTGCTTGTAGCTATTTTATATGATTGCCTGCATACGTTCCTGCGTTGCCGGAGCGACAGGACTACAGTGGTCTTGTTGTTGCGCCCGGTATATCGGAGCGGCACAACTGGATGGTCTTTGTTAATTTCTAGAAAAATGATACAGTGCCGTATGCGTTTTTCCCTGCCTTCCGTTTATTTGCATTTACAGAAATTTACTGTTATTATATTTCCCATCTTTTATAAAATTTCATGTTTTTACTTTCGAAAATTGTATCTTATATGGAACGTGCCTTTGGAATCAGTTGAGTGTACGTTTATGAGAATATTTGGTTGAATTCTTTGTTATTTTATATAATTTTCTCCATATGTACATGCGCTGCCGGAACGACACGACTGAATTCATCTTGCAGTTGCGTTTGGTAGTTTGGAGCGACGATACCTGATGGTCATCGTTAATTTGTTTAACCAAGATCTGGTACTGTATGCATTTTTACCCAGTCATCCCTTTACTTATGCATACTGTAACTTAATGTATTATATTTTCGATTTTATTCTCAATTTCCAATTTGTCTATTCAAGAATTGTATGTCACAGTAGAAGTGTCTTTAGAATTAGTTGCGAGTACGCTTATGTCATTATTTTGATAAAATTGCTGTTATTACATATGATTGACTGTATACGTACCTACGCTGCCGGAGCGGCACGACTGGAGAGGTACTGTAGTTGCATACGGCAGGTCGAAGGACACTACTATATGGTCTTCGTTAATTTCTTGAACTATAATTTCGTACCGTATGCACATTTTCCCAGTCTCTCATTAATTTTTACATTCTGTAAGTTGCTGTTATGGTATTTTCGATTTCAAACAAAATTTTCATATTTTTAGCTTCAAAAATTGTATTTCTTATTAAAAGTGCCTTTGAATTAGTTGAGATTACATTTATGACAATATTTCATTATGGCTGTTTTTATTTTGTATGATTTTCCGTATACGTACTTGCGCAGCCCAGGCGACGCGACTGGAGTGGTCCAATAGTTGCGTTCGGTAGAACGGAGCGACATTACTCTATGGCCTTTGTTAATATCTATAACCTAATTATTGTACCGTGTGTATTCTTAGGCAGTTTTCTATTTATTTCTAGATACTGTAATTTACTATCATGATATTTTCGATTTTCTTCGAAATTTTCAATCCTTAGTTTAAAAAATTGTTTCTTAGTAAATGTGTCCTTGGAATTAGTTGAGCGTACGTTTATTATAGCATTTTGTTAAACTTATTGTTATTATATGTGATTGTCTGTTTGCGTACCTACACCTCAGTCACGTAATATTTATCCGTTTGAAAAAGTAAAATGCTGATCCCCAACATGAGATTAATTCTTTATTCTTTTCACAGTATACAATGAAATAATCCGTTGGGTCTGTCGGTTTCGGCAGTAATGTCATGAGTGACCATATTCGGTCCATAGGTGTAGCTTTTTTACTGGCTCTCCTCTTTGACTGGAGGTGAACATCAAGTTCCAAGAACATCCAGGACAGAATATATCCGATGAGCAGGAAGGTGTCGGGTGTGGTAGATAATATCAGGATATTAGAAATTCGTGACTTGCGGTGGATGTCACACTTCAGAAGCGGAGCAACTCGTGTGGTCTTGTAGTTCCGTTCGGCATATCGTAGTGGCGCTACAGGATGCCCTTCGTAAATTTCTACAACCCCGATTTTGTACCCTATGCGTTTTTCCCAGTATTCCATTTGTTTACACATACTGCAATTTACTGATGCGATATTTTCGACATTTTTCAAATTTTCTAATTTTTAGGTTAGGCAATTGCATGTCTAAGTAAATGTGTCTTTGGAAATAGTTGTGTGTACGTTTATTACATTTTTCTTCTTTAAACACATTGGTATTTTATATGATTATCTGTATACGTACTTCATACAATCGACTCCAAAGCAAACGACAAAGTTCTCAAAGAGTTTGACTCTGGACATCAATATTCGTACTGTGAATTAACCTCCCCATTGTTAGGACTGCACAGTGGATTTATTTCCGGAGTTGCTGGCCTGACCCTCGGAATCACGTTATAGGTGATGCTATGCGACACTCGATAATTGTGGTAACGTTCTTGGAGTGTTTGCCCTGCGATCATCATATTCCTACATGCAATTACACAATTAATTACACAATTTTGTCCGTGACTAAAATGTATACTAACTTGTTTCTCTTGACACGAAGTTACACTCTCGCAACAGCGGGATACGTTCTCGGAGGGTACGGCATTCGGTAAAAAGTTGGACTCTATTAAAATTTTCAACGATCTTCAACAGTTTGTCCCTCTACTGAAATACTGATACCGTGAAATAAGGTGTTCATTGACAATACTATTCTGCGGATTTACTCCCAGATTACCTGGATTGACTCTCAGTTTCGCAGCATCGGTGACGCTATTGACTGACCTGTGCGACCCTCAAGGAAATTGATAACGTTCTCCAACGGCTTGACTATCGATCTTCTAATTCATACATGAAATTACGGTGCCCGCCACCAAAATGAGTGCTAAATTTGTTTCTCTGATCACCAAATTATTCTCTCGATATAGCAGGTTAGGTTCTGGGAGGGTAGCGTCTTCGGTAAAAGATTTGACTTTGTACAAATAGGTACCGTTGTAAAATGGTTTCACACATCCACTTTAATATTCAAACCGTGAATTAAGGTGGCCATTGCAAATAGTGTACAGCGTGTTGACTGCCGGAATACCAGGCATGACTTTCGGAATCACATGGTAGGTTATGTTATTGACTTAGACGTTCTACTTGCAAGGAAGCTGGTAACGTTCTCGAACGGTTTGACACAGGACCTTCTAATTCACACATGAAATTAAATGTGTCGTCACTAAAATTGGTACTAACATGATTCCACCAACTCGAAACTATACCCTCAATAAAGTGGGTTAGGTCCTCGGACGGTAAGCTATCCACCTAAATGTTTAATACCCTGCCAACATGTAACGTTCTATAACGGTTTGACGCCCTACCTCAGTATTCATGCTCTGAAATAAGGTGTCTGCCACCAATACTCAGCAGCAGATTTAGTTCTGGAGTACCTTGTGTGACTCTGGGAATCACCGGATATGTGAAGGTATTGACTTATCCGTTCGTGTCTAATCAAAGGTGGTAACGTTCTCGATCGGTTTGACACCCGATCTTCCAATGCATACATGAAACTACGGTGCCGTCAGTAAAATGTACTCTACATTGTTTGTCTAAACATGAAGTTATACTAGTAGCAGATGCACACCATATTTTCGTATATGACTCAAAAGATCGAATGCCAAACCTTTCGAGAACGTTACCGCATTCTTTGAGAATCGAACGTATAAGTCAGTAGCTACACTTATCTTGTGAATCCGAAAGTCAAGCCTGCCATTCCGGGAATAAGTAAGCTGAACTGTAGTAGCAGTAGGCAGCTAATTTCACCCCTTGAATATTAAAGTAGAGCGTGAAACCATTTGAGAATTTTACCAGTTGGTATAAAGTCGGACGTTTTACCAATTACCTTTCCTTCCTAGAACCTAACCCGCTGTTGCGAGTGTCATGCTTTGTGCTCACGGAAACAAATTAGTAGACATTACAGCAGATGTACACTTTATTCTCATACACGAATGAGAAGATCGAGAGGCAATCCGTTCCAGAACGTTACCACTTTCACTGATAATCGCACATTTGCAGAAAATTACCTGTACTTAAAGATTAAAACTTTGTACCGAGGGCATCACCATCCCAGCAGCAGGACACGCTGAATCGAGTGCCTTGCTTAATGGTCACGAAAACAAGTTGGTAGAGTTTTTTGCAGACGGGCTCCATAATCTCAAGCATAAATATCAAAATCGATAGTCATCGCTTTGGAGACCTTGTTTGAGTGTCGGACTGCTATGTAGATAGCTTCACCTGTCCCGTGCTTCCAAGAGTAAGATATGATATTTCGGGAATAAACCGGCTTACAGTATTGGTAATATGCACCCTAATTCACGGTATAAATATTAAAAAACAGTGTCAAGCCTCTGAACAACGTTACCTAGAGACAAACATTTGACCGAAGACCTTACCTGCACAGAATCTAACCTGCTTTACCGAGAGCATAGCTTCGTGTTCTGTGGTGCGAAACAATATACATTTCAGTGTCTGCACCATAATATCATGTATCTATTAAATGATCGAGGGACATACTGTTCCAGAACTTTACCAGCTTCATTGAGAGACGCACAGCTAAGTCAGCAGCTTCACATATCGTGCGACTCCAAGAGTCAAATTAGGCATTCCGGCAGTGAATCCGCAGAACTATATTTGTAATAGACACATCTATTCACGGTCTGCATATTAAAATTGAGCATCAAATCGTTTGAGAACATTACCAACTGCGTTAAAGTCAAAGGCTTTACCGAAGACCATACCCTCCGAAGAAATAACACGCTGTATTTAGAGTATAACTTCGTATTTAGACAAAAATTAGTTTTCATTTCAGTGAAGGGCACGCTAACTTCATTTATGAGTTAGAAGGTCAAGGGTCAAACCGTTCGATATCAAAACCACCATATGCGAGAGACGGACGGCTAAGTAAATAGTTTCACATATCCTGCATTTCCGAAAGTGAAACCAGATATTCCGAGATTAAATGTGCTGCACAGTATTGGCAATGGAAACCTTAATTCGCGGAGTGACTATTTAAATGGCGCGTCACACCGTATGAAAACGTTACCACAATCTTTGAGACTTGAACTGCTGATTTAATAGCTTCACCTATCCTGTGATTCCGAGAGTCAAACCTGGAGTTCCAGAAGTCAACCCGCTGAACAGCATCGGCAGTAGACAACTTGCTTCAAGGTATATATTAAAGTAGGGAGTCCAATCTTTGGTGAACACTATCAATTGGTAGATGCAAAAACTTTTTACAACATACATTGCCCTCGGAGAGCATAGCCTGATGTAGCAGGTGTCTTGCTTTGAGTTCAGGGAAACAAGTTAACAGACATATTAGCTACCCGACACTTTAGTTTCATGTGTCATTAGAAACAACCAATGTCAACGGTCCGAGAACGTAACCACGAACTGCTAAGTCAATAGCATCGCCTATCCTGCTCATCCGAGAATCAAATAAGGTATTCCGGGAGTTTATACACTGTACAGTATTGACATTAGACACCTTAATTCTCTGTTTCAATATTAAGACAATGCGACAAACCTTTCTAGATCGTTACGTATTGGTATAGAGTCAAACTCCTCTCGAGAAGCCCCTACCTTCCGAGTACATAACCCGCTGCATAGAGGGTACAACATCGTGTTCAGAGAAACAGATAGGTATACATTTTACTGTCGGATACCTGAATTTCATGTTTATATTAGAAGATGGAGTGACAAATCGTTCGAGAACGTGACCAACTTCTTTGAATGTCGGACACCTAAGTCAATAGCGTCACATACCCTTTTATTCCGCGAGTCCTGCCAGGTATTCCGGGAGTAGATCCGCTGAAGCGTGTTGGTAATAAACGCCTTAATTCACTGTTCCAATATTAAGCAAATCGCCAAACGGTTGTACAATTCTATCTGCTCTGGTAGGGTCAGACTTTTTACGGAGGGCTTTGCCAACCAAGCAGCCTGACAAAAATTGAAATTGGCTTTGATATTAGCAAACGGACAACACATTTGCATGTACAAATATCAAAATCGAGAATCAAACGATGGAAAAATGTTACAACCTTGTTCAAGTCTCGAACAGCTAAGTGAACAGCTTCACCAATCCTGCGATTCCGAGACTGAAATGAGATATTCTGGGAGTAAATCAGTCGAACAGTTTTGTAACAAAAACCTTTATTCACAGTATGAATATAAAGGTTGAGAGTCAATCTGTCGGAGAACATTAGGAATTTTTATAATGTCTTTCTTTTTACCAAGTACCTTACATTAAGAGAACCAAACCCGCTGCATCGAGAGTATCACTTCGAGACCACGGAAGCAAATTATTATATATTTTAATCACGGCACCGTTAATTTCATGTGTGAAGTAGAAGACCGAGTGTCAAACAGTTCGAGGACCTTACCACTTTCGCGAGAGTCGCACAGCTAAGTCAATAGCAGCACCTACCCTTGTGATTCCAAAATCCAAATCAGGTATTCACGGAGTAATCCGCTGAATAGTATTCGCAATGGACACCTTAATTCAGGGAATGAATATTAAAGCACAGAGTAAAACCGTGGAGAACATGATCAATTGGTATGAAGTTATTCGTGATACCGAATGTCTAACCATCCGAGAAGCAAACCCGCTATAGAGAGTGTACTTCACAATGTTCACGGAAACGAAGTAGTAGAAATTGTAGCAGATGGGCAGCTCATTTACAAGTACAAATATCTAAATTCGGCGTCAAACCGATAATGAATGATACCACCATCTTCGAGAGTGTGACGACTAAGTCAACAGCTTCATGAACAATGTGATTCCGACAGTCAAACCAGGCCTTTCAGGAGTAAATCCGAAAAAAAGTATTTGCATAAGACACATTAATTCATGGTATGAATATTAAAGACGCGCGTCAATCCGCTTATGAACGTTACCTACTGCTATATAGCCAATATTGCACCGATGGCCTTACCTACCAAGATGATAACCAGCTGTTTCAAGGTTACAGCATCGTGGTCAGAGGATCAAATTACTATACTCTACAGAGACCGTCACCATAATCTCATCTCCGAATTAGAGGATCCAGGGTCTAACGCTTCGAGAACGTTACCACATTCTTCGCTATTCGAACGGCAAAATCAATAAATTCATCTAGCCTGTGATTCCGAGAGTCAAACTTTGTACCCCGGAAGTAAATGCGCGGAGCAGGATTGGCATTCGACACCATAATTCACGGTTTGAATGATAAAGTGGAGCGTCAATAATTCTGAGATCCTCACCAATTGGTGTATATTCAAACCTCTTGCTGAAAATCTTACACACCGAAAGCCTATCCCGCAGTATCGGGAGTATAACATCGTGTTCAGAGGAACAAATTAATATACACTTTAGTGACGGACACCTTAATTTCATGTATGAATTGGGAGATCGGTTGTAAAATCGAACGAGAACGTTACCACCTTAGTTGAGAATCGAACGCCTTAACCAATATCTTCACCTATCGTATGATTTCGAGAGACACACCAGTTATTCCGGGCGCAAAACCGCAGAGCAGTATTGGCATTAGACACCATAATTCACGGTTTGAAGGTTAAGGTAGAGCTTAAATCCGTTTGAGAATGATAGCAACTTGGATAATTTCACACAGCTTACTGAAGACCTTACCCTCCGGAAGTCTACACGCTGTAGCAAATATCTCCCATAGTGATCACGGATTCAAACTTGAATACATATTAGCAGCAGACACCTTATGTTTAGGTATGATTAGTAAAATCGCGAGCCAAACCTGTTCAACAATGTTACTACAATCTCTTAGTGTCGAACAGTCAAGTGAACAGCCCCACCTATCCTGCGGTTTGGAGAGAAAAACGGGGTATTCCGGGAGCAAATTCGATGTACTTTATTGGCATCACACACCATAATTCTGGGTATAATTGTTAAGATACAGAGTCAAACCGTTGTAGATCGTTTCTTATTAATACAGAGTCAAACAGTTTACCGAAGTTATTACTTCGTCTTCAGAGAAACACAATACTAGACAGTTAAGAGACGGGCAACTCAATTCCATGTATGAACGGGAAGATCGAGGGTCAAGCCGTTGGAGAACGACACCATTATCCGTGAGAGGTGAACGGCCAATTCAATAGAATCATCTATCCTGCGATCCCGAGAGTGGAACCAGGCACTCGGGCAGAAAACTCGCGTTAGAGTTTGCTATTAGACACTCTATTTCACGATATAAATAGCCTTACCTTCCGAGAAACATACCCGCTGTATCGAGAGCATAACTTGGTGGTCAGAAAAGAAATATGGGATAAATTTTAGTGACGAGCAACTTAATTTCATGTTTGAATTAGAAGATCGATCCAGCACGATGCCATCATCTTTGATACTCGAAAGGCTAAGTCAATAGCTTTACTTATCCTATGATTCAGTGAGTCAAAGCAGGTATTCCCGGGAGTAAATCCGCTGAACAGTGTTGGAAATGTACACCGTAATTCACGGTTATGAATATTAAAGTGCAGTGTCATCCGTTGTAGTACGTTAAATATTTGTATAGAGTCAAATTTTTTCCGTACGCGTTAGCTTCCGAGAAGCTAATCCGCTGTATCGAGAGTATAACTTCGTGTTAAGGGTAGCAAACTAATATTCATTTTAGTTACGAGCACGTTAATTTCACTCATGAATTAGACGATCGATGGTCAAACCGTTAGAGGAAAATAGCAACCTACTATGATATACGAACGGCTACGTCAATGGCATCACCTCTACAGCAATTCCGAGAGTCAAACCAGGTATTCCGTGCGTAAATCCGCTATAAATCATTGACAATAGACACCATGATTCACGGTTTCAGTACTAAGGTAGAGCGTAAACCGATTTAGAACGTTACCAACTGGTATAAAGTCAAACGGTTTATCGAATATCTTATCTTCCTAGAACCCGTCCTGCTGTTTCGAAAGAGTATTTTCGTGATCAGAGAATCAAATTAGTACACATTTTAGTGTCGGGCAACTGAATATCACTTATGAAACAGAAGTCGGGGGACAAACTCTTCAAGAACGTTAACACTTTTTTTGAGAGTCGTACTGCTAAGTCAATAGCTACACCTATCCTGCGATACTGAGTGTCAAACCAGGTATTCCGAATGTAAATCCGCTGAACATTATTGGCATCTAACCCCATTACTCACGGTGTGTATGTTAAGGTAGAGCGTCAGTCCGTTTGAGAATGCTACCAATTTGTATTATGTCAGACGTTTCAGTGAAGACCTTACCCACCGTAGGCCCATCACGCTGTACCGAGAGCCTAACATCGTGTTCAGAGGAACACATTAGTATACATTTTAGTGACGGCCACCTTAACTTCATGTATGAATTATATGATCGACGATCAAACCATTCGAGAACCCTACCACCTTATTTGAAATTCGCACATCAAATTAAATAGCTGCAGCTATCCTGCGATGCCGAGAGTCGATCCATGTATCCCGACTAAATCCGCTAAGGAGTATTGGCAGTTGGCACTATAATCCACGGTCTCAGTACTAATGCAGAGCGTCAGACAGTTTTAGAGCCCTATCGATTGGTATAGAGTCAAAATTTTACCGAAGGCCTCACCTTTCGAGAAGATATCCCACCGAATGGTGAGTATAACTTCGTGATCAGAGAAGCCAATTAGTATCCATTTCAGTGCCGGGCACCCTAACTTCATGTATGCATTAGAAGTTCGATGGTCAAGCCACTCGAGAACGTTGGCATATTCTTTGCAAGTCGAACGGCTAAGTCATTATCTTCACCTACCATGTGATTCCGAGAGTCAAACAAGGTAATCCGGGAGTAAACCCGCTCAACGGTATGGGCAGTAGATATATTAATTCGCGGAATCAATATGAATGCACAGAGTCATGCCGTTATAAAACGTCACATACTGACACGGAGTAAAATATTTATCGAAATTTTTACCATCCGAGAACAAAACTCGCTGTATCGAGAGTATATCTTCGTGTTCAGTGAAATGCATTAGTATACATTTCCGAGACGGGCACCTAAATTTTATGTACGAAAAGGAATATCGAGCGTCAAACCGTTGGGTATCGAGACCGTCTTCCTTGTGATTCGAGCGGCTAAGTCAGTAGCCTCACCTATCCTGTGGCATCGAGTGCAAATTCAAGTAATTCCGGAGCAAATCGGGAGATAAATATTGCCAATGGGACTCCTAGTTCACAATTTGAATATTAAAGCAGATCGTCAGACCTTTGTAGAACGTTGCCCATTCGTATGCGAACAAACTTTTTACCGATGGACGTTCCTTCCGTGACGCCCAACCCGCTGTTGGGATTGTCTTGCTTAGTGTTCGTGGAAACAAAATAGTAGATGTATTTGAGTGGGGCACGTTAATTTCATGTATGAATTAGTAGATCGGGGGTCTAACCGTTGGAGATCGTTACCACCTCCTTAGTGAAATCGCATATATAACACAATAGCTTCACCTGTACTGTGATTCGGAGAGTCAAACCAGGTATTCCTGGAGTAAATTGCGCTTTACAGTATGGACAATAGACACATTAATTGACGGTACGAATATTAACGTAGAGAGTCAAGCAGTTTGAGAACGTTACCCATTGGTATATCGTCATTCTCCTTAACGAATACCACACCTTTCGAAAACATAACCCGCTGTACCGTGGGTGTAAATTCGTGTTCACAGAAACAAATTCGTGGACATTTTAGTGACGGGCACCTTAATATCATGTATGAATTAGAATACCGCAAGTTAAGCCGTTCGGGAAAGTTACCACATTCTTTGAGAGTAGAAAGAATATGTTAACAGCTTGACCAATCCTGGGAATCAGAGAGACAAGTTATTGTGGGAGCAAAAATGCGCTGAACAGTGTACATAATAGACACCTTAATTCACTGCATGAATGTTAAAGTTGAGCGTGTATCCTTTCGAGATCTACCTACTTACTACTACTTACATACCGGTGTATGGTCATGCATTTTACCGAATAACACATCTTCCTACAACCAAGCCCGAACTAGCGATTGTAAAGCTTAGTGTTCAAGGAAACAAATTAGTATATATTTTAGCTGGAGGACAACATAATAGCATGTATGAATAGGAAAATCCAGAGTTAAATCGTTCGAGAACGGTACCACCTTTTTTCAAATCCGAACGGCTAAATCAATAGTTTCACCTGTCCTGTGATTCCGAGACTCAAGCCAGGTGTTCCGGGAGTAACTTCGCGGTAAAGTATTGGCAATACTTTGATCCATGACTTAAGGATTAATGCATAGCGTCAGAGAGTTGAGGAACGTGACCTATTCGTACAGAGTCAAACTTTGTACTGGTGGTCTTACCTTCCGAGAAGCTAACCCGCTGTGTCGAGAGTGTAGCTTCGTGTTCATGGATACGAATTAGTAGACATTATAGTGTGGTTCACATTGATTCCATGTAAGAATAAGAACAACGAGTATCACGCCACTCGAGAACGATACCACCTTCCGTGAGAGTCGAACGGCTGAGTCAATAGCTTCACAAATAGTTGTGATTCCGAGAGGCAAGCCTGGAATTCCGGGAGAAATTCCGCTGAACAGTGTTCGGAATAGAATCATTATATCTCGCATACCTTACCTCCCGGGAACATGACCCTCGGTATCGTGGTATATCCCCATGTCGAGAGACACAAAGTAGTAGTCATTTTAGTTACGAGCACCTTAATTTCATGTATGAAATAGAAGATCGAGAGTCAAACCGTGCGGGAACATTACAACCTTCTGTGAGATTCGTATGGACAAGTTGTTAGCTTCACATACCCTGTGGTTCCGAAAGTCAAACTAGATATTTCGGGAGTCAAGCTGCTGTACAGTATTGGCAATGCACACATAAATTCTTGGTTTGAATATCAATGTAGAGCAACAGACTGTTTCAGCGCGTTACCAAGTGGTATAAAGTCAAACGATACATTAAAGACCCTACACTCCGAAAGTCTAATCAGCTGCATCGATGGCATGACTACGCGTTCACATAGACAAATTAGCATATATTTTAGTGACGAGCACCTCAATTACGTGCATGAATTAGTAGGTCGAGCGTCAAACCGATCGAGAACGTTGCCACCTTCTGTGAGAGACGAAGAACAAAGTCAATAGCTACACCGATCCTGTGATTCCGAGAATCAAATCACGCAATACGGGACGAAATCCGCTGAACAGTATTGCTAATGGACACCATAATTCGAGGTTAGAATATTAAAATAGAGCGACATACCATTTGAGAACGTTACCAATTTTTATCGAGTCATACCTTTTACCGAACGCCATACCAGCCGTGAATCTAACCCGCTGTATCGAAAGTATAACATCGTGTTCAGTGGAACAAATTACTATAAGTTTTAGCAGCGGACACATATATTTCATGAATGAATTCGTAGATCGAGGGTCAAACCGTGCCAAAACGTTACCACCTTCTATGAGAATCGAACGGCTGTGCACATAGATTCACCTACCCTATGATTCCGAGACTCAAATCAGGTACTCCAGGAGTATATCCGCTGTACGGTATGACATTAGGCACCCTATTTCGCTGTGTGAGCATTAAAGTGCAAAGTCAAACCGTTATATATTGTTATCCATTGCAATGTAGTCAAACTTTTAATCGATGACCGTACCTTCCGAGGAGCGAACCCGCTGCATTGAGAGCATACCTTTGTGGCTCAAGACTCAAATTAGTATACATCTTAGCGACGGGCACCTTAGTGGCATATATGATTCAGAAAATCGGGGGTAAAACAGTTCGAGAACGTCGCCACACTCCTTGAAAGCCGAACGGCTAAGTCGATAGCATCACCTACATTGCGATTCCGAAAGTCAAACTAGGTATTTCAGGAATAAATCAGCCGAAGTGTATAGGCGATAGGCAGCTTATTTCACACTATGAATATTACGGTAGGGCGTCAAACCGTTGTTGAGCGTTACCTATTGGCATAGTATTAAACATTTTACCGGGTACCTTACCTTCCGATGACCTAATCCGCCTTTCGAGGGTATACCATCGTGTTGAATGCAAGAAACTACTCTTCATTTCAGTGACGAATACCTTAACCCCATGTATGGATAAGAAGGTAGAGTGACAAACGGTTCGATAACGTTGCCAGCGAACTGTGAGAGATGAAAGGCAGTGACAGTAGCTTTACCTATCCTGTGATTCCGAAAGTGTAACAAGGCATTCCGTCAGCAAATCCGCTGATCAGTATTGCCAATAGACTCCTTAAATTGCGGTTCGAATATTAAAATAGAGCGTCACACCGTTTGAGAATGCTACCAATTGCTATAAAGTCAAACGATTAACCGAAAACCTTACCATCCCCGAACGGCTCCCGCTTCATCCAGAGTGTAACTTCGTGTCCAGCGGAAGAAATTTCTATACATTTCAGTGTTAGGCACCTTAACTTCATCTATGAATTAATAGGTCGATGGTCGAACCACACGTGAACGTTGCCACCTTCTGTGAGAGATGAACGACCATGTCAATAGCTTGACCTCTCCTGTGATTCCGAGTGTCAGACCAGGTATTCCGGGAGGAAATGCCCTGTGCAGTATTGGCAATAGACACCTTAATTCACGGTTTGAATATTCAAGCGGACCGTCAAAACGCTGTAGAACAATACCTATTGTCATAAAGTCAAACGATTTACCGTAGGCCGTACATTCAGCGAACCTCGCCCACTTCATCGAGAATATAACCACGTGTTCAGAGAAAGAAATTAGTATTCAATTCAGTGGCGGACACCTTAACTTCATGTATGAATCAGAAGGTCTAGCGTCAAACCTTTCGAGGACGTTACCACCTCCTACGTCAGAGGAGCGGCTAAGTCTACAGCTTGACCTATCCTGCGATTCCGAGAGTCAAACCAGGTAATCCGGGTGGAAATGCGGTGTACAGCATTGGCAATGGACACCTCAATTAGCAGTTTGAATATTAGAGCTGGCCGTCAAGCCGTAGTAAAACGTTACCTATTAGTGTAGGGTGAAGCGCATTGCCGAGAGCCTTACCGTCCGTGAATATAACTCGCCGTATCGGGATTATTACCTCGTGGTTAGAGAATGACATTAGTTTAAATAATAGTGACGTCACCTTAAGTTCATATATGAATTAGAATATCCATGGTCGAAGCGTATGAGGACATTACCACCTTCTGTGACAGACAAACAGCTAAGTCAAATGTTTCACCTATCCTGTGATACGGAGTCTCAAACCAGATATTCCGGGAGGATGTCCGCTGAACAGTTTTGGCATTAGACACCATTTTTCACGGTTTGAATATTAAAAGAGAGCGTCAGCCCGTTTGAGAGCGTTACCAATTGGTATAATGTCAATCGTTTTCCCGAAGGCGTTAACTTCCGAGAACATCACCCGCTACATCGAAAGTGCAACATGGTGTTCAGAGAAGAATTTATTATTCATTTCAGTGACAGGTACCTTAACTTCTTGTATGAGTCAGAAGATCGAGAGTCTAACAGCTCGAGAACGTTACCACTTTCTGTGAGGGTCGAACGGCTAAGTCGATAGCCCTACGTAACCTGTGATTCCGAGAGTCAAATCAGGTACTCCGGGAGTAAGACCGCTGAACGGTATTAGCAAGAGACACCTTAATTCACGCCATGAATATTAAGGTTGAGTGTCAAACCGACAGAGGACATTACCAATTGGTATACAGTCATTCTATATACACAATACTTGAACTTCCGAGAGTCCAACACACTGTAGCCATTATCTTGCTCCGGTATCAGCGAAATAAATCAGTAGACATTTCAGTAGACGGATATCATATTTTCATGTATGAACAGGATGATCGAGGGTCAACGCGTGCGTGAACGATACCACCTTCTTCGCGCGTCGAACTGCTGAATCAATAGATACGCCTATCCCGTGACACCGACAGCCAAACCAGGTATACAGGAAGTAAATCCGCAGAAGAGTATTGCCAATACTATTGGCAATGGACAGAGTCAAACCGTCGTAGAAGGCTACCTGTTGGTACAGAGTAAAACTTTACACCGAGGGCCATACTTTCCCCGATCCTAAACCGCTGTATTGGGAGTATAACTACGCGTTCAGAGAACGAAATTAGTATATATCTTAGTGACGGGCACCTTAGTAGCATGCATGAGTAGAAGATCGAGTGTCAAACCGTTCGAGAACGTTACCACTATCTATTAGAGTCGAAAGGCGGAGTCAACAGCATGTTGTGATTCAGAGAGTCAAGTCCGGTATTCCAGGAGTAAATCCGCTGAACAGTATTCCCAATAGACACTTTAATTCTGGATTTTAATGCAAAAGTTGAGCGTCAGACCATTTCAGAAATTTACAAATTCCCACAAAGTCAAACATTTTACTGAAAGCATTACCGCCCGAGAAGCTATCCTGCCGTATCGAGAGTATTACTTTGTGTTTAGAGAAACACATTCGTATACATTATAATGCCGGCACCTTAAATTCATGTATGAATTAGAATATCGATGGCCAAACCGATCCAGAACGTTACGTACTCTTTGAGAGTCGAACGGCAAGGTACATAGCTTCACCTATCCTGTGAATCCGAGAGTCAAAACATGTATTCCTGGAGTGAATACGCTGAATGGTATTGGAAATAGAGAGTGCAATTCACGGTATGAATATTATAGTAGAGAGTCCAACCTTCGGAGATCATTACCAAATCGAATACAGTAAATTTTGTACAGACTGAATTACCTTCTGAAAACCAATCCCGCCGTGTTAAAGGTATAATTTCGTGTTGGAATAAACAAATAGGTATTCATTTCAGCGATGAGCACCATTATTTCATGTTGGAATGAGAAGATCGAGGGACAAACCGTTTGAGAGCGTTACCACCATCTTTAGGATTCGAAAAGCCAAGACAATAGTTTCACATATTCTGCGGTTCCGAGAGTCAAACCACGTATTCCTGGTGTAAATCCAATGAACAGTATTGGCAATAGAGGGACTAATTCACGGTTGGAATATTAAAGCAGGCCGTCATGCCGTTGTACAACATAAACTATTCCTGTTGCCTTACCCCCGGAAAGACAGACTCGCTGCATCGAGAGTGTAACACCGCGTTCCGGGGTACGAACTAGTACACAATTTATTGACGATCACCTTAATTTCATCCATGAATTAGTAGATAGAAGGACAAATCGCTCGAGAGCGTTACCACTTTCTGTGAGAGTCGATCGGCTAAGTCAGTAACATCAGTTATCCTGTGATTCCGTATAGTCACACGTGGTATTACTGGAGAAAATCCGCGTAACATATTGGCAGAAGGCACGTTAATTCACGCTATGAATATTAAGGTAGAAAGTCAAACCGTAGGTGAACATGGCAGGCTAGTATAAAATCATTCCATTTACAGATTACCTCACATTCCGGGAACATAATCGGGAGCAGAGATTATGTTGTTCGTGTTCAGTGAAACAAATTTGTATTCCTATTAGTGTCGGTACCATTGATTTCATGAATGAACGAGAGGATCGCAGAGCAAACAACTCTAGAACGTTACCAACTACATAGAGGAACCCATATGTATGACAATAGCTTCATCTATCCTGCGATTCCGAGAGCGGTACCTGGAATCTCAGGAGTACATCGGCTGAACAGTATAGGTAATGGACACCTTAATTCATTGTTTGAATATTGAAGTACAGAGTCTAGCACATGTAGAACGTTACCTATTGGTATGATTTCAAAAGTTTCACCGACGGTCCTTCCCTCCGGGTACGTAACCCGCTGTATCCTGAGAATAACACCGTGTTCAGAGAAAGACATTATATCACATTTTAGTAGTTGCACCTTAAATTTATGAATGAAATAGAATACCGATAGTCATGCCGATCGAGGACTTTATCACCCTATTTGGGAGTCGCACATCTAAGTCAGTAGCTTCACGTATCCCGTGATTCCGAGAGCCAGACCAGATATTCCGGGTGTAAATGCGCTGCACGGTGTTGGCAATAGACACCTTCATCCACGGCTTGAATATTAAAGTAGAGAGCCAATCCGTTTGACAAAGCTAGCAAATGATATAAAGGCAAGCGTCTTACCGAAGACCAAACCCTCCGAAAAGCTAACCCGCTTTATCGAAATTATAACTTCGTGTTCAGACAAAGAAATATGTATTCATTTCAGCCACGGCACCTTAAATTCAGGTATGAATGAGAAGATCGAGTGTCAACGCTTCCACCTTCTTTGAGTGTCTAACGGCTGAGTCAACAGCTTCGCGAATCAAACCAGGTATTTCGGGCGTGAATCGAATGAACAGTATTGGCAATTGACTCCTTAATTCACGATTGGAGTATTAAACTAGGGCATCAAACCGTTTGAGAGCTTTACCAGTTGGTATA
>NIJG01000984.1:7144-20717 GCA_002201625.1 Euglossa dilemma | reverse complement strand
TTCGAGACACCTTCTTTTACATTCGACCGGCTAAGTCAATAGCTACACCTATCCTGTGATTCCTAGGATCTAACCAGGTATTCCGTAAATCCGAGTAAATCCGCTGAACGATACTGCCCTTACACACCCTACATCCAGGTACAAGTATTAAAGTGCAGAGTCAAACCACTGTAGAACAATACGTAGTGGTATAGAGTCATACTTTTTACCGAAGACCTTACTTCCGAGAAGCTAATCCGATCGAAAGTATAACATCGTATTTAGTGGTACAAATTACAGTACAGTGTAACAACGGGCACCATAAACTCATGTATGAATTAGAAGGCTGAGATACAAGCTGTTCCACAACGTTACTACCTCCTTTATAATCGAACGGCGACATCAGTAAGTCCACCTATTCGTGATTCCCAGCGTCCATTGAGGTATTCCCGGAATAAATCCGCTGAACAGTATTGACAATAGAAACCTTAAGTCACGGTATGAATATTAAAGTAGGGCGTCAAACCGTTTGAGGTCGTTACGTATTGTCATAAAGTCAAACGTTCTACCGGAGACCTTACCTTCCGCGCATCTCACCCGCCTCATCGGGAGTATGACTTCGAGTTCAGAGAAAGAAATTAGTATTCATTACAGTGACGGGCACCTTAACTTCATATATGAGTTAGAAGATCGAGGGTCCAACGGATTGAGAACGTTTCCACCTTCTGTGAGAGATGAACGGCTAATTGTATTGCTACAGCTATTCTGTGATTCCCAGAATCAAACCAGGTGTTCCTGGAGTAAATCCGCTGCCGAATATTGGCTGTGGACGCCTTATTTAACGATATGAATACTAAATTGGAGCGTTTAACTGTTCGACAGCGTTCCCAATTGGTATAAAGTCAAATGATTCATCGAAGGCCTTGCCTTCCGTGATCTTCGCCAGCTTCATCGAGAGTATAAGTACGTGTCCACAGAAAGAAATTAGTATTCGTTTCAGTGACGTGCACCTTAACTTTGTGTATGAGTTAGAAGATCGAGTGTAAAACCGTTTGAGAGCGATACCACCTTAGTTGAGAATCGAACGCCTTAGTAATTAGCTTCAACTGTCCCTTGAGTCCGGGTGTCAAACCAGGTATTCCGGGCATAAATCCGCAGAACAGTATTGGCATCAGACCCCTTAATTCACAGTTTCAATATTAAAGTAGAGCGTCACTCCATTTGAGAACGTCACCAATTGGTATAAAGTCAAACGATTTACCGAAGACCTTACAATCCGCGAACCGCTCCCGCTTCATCGAGAATGTAACTTCGTGTCCAGAAGAAGAAATTTGTATACATCTCAGTGTTAGTCACCTTAACTTCAACTATGAATTAGTAGGTCGATAGTCAAACCAAACGTGAACGTTGCCACCTTCTGTGAGAGACGAACGACCATGTCAATAGCTTGATATGTCCTGTAATTCCGAGAGTCAGACGAGGTATTCCGGGAGGAATTTCCATGTGCAGTATTGGCAATGGACACTTAACTCACGGTTTGAATATTAAATCTGACCGTCGCACCGCTGTAGAACGATACCTATTGGTATAGAGTCAAGCGCATTACCGAGAGAGTTACCTTCCGCGAACATCACTCTCTTCATTCAGAGTGTAACTTCGTCTTCTGAGAAAGAAATTTGTATTCATTTCAGTGACTGGCAATTTAACGTCATGTATGAATTTGAATATCGATTGTCGAAGCGTTTGAGAACATTACCACCTTCTGTGACAGACAAACAGCTAAGTCAATAGCTTTATGTGTCCTGTAAATCTGAGAGTCCAACACGGTGTCCCTGGAGTAAGTCCGCTGGAAATTATTGACAATAGAGACCTTAATTCAAGGTTTGAATATTAAAGTAAGTCTTCCAACAGTTGGTGAACATTACCAATATGTATAAAGTCTTTCCTTTTGAAGAATACCTTATCTTCCGAAAACCGAACCTTCTGTATCGGGAGTATAACTTCGTGTTCAGTGAAAGAAATCTGTATACATTTTACTGACGGGCACCCTAACTTCACGTATGAATTACACATTCGGAGGCCAAACCAATAGAGAACGTTACCGCCGTCTTTGTGAGTCGCACGGCTTATTCAATAGCGCCGAATATCCGTTGATTCCAACACTCACACAAGGTATTCCGGGAGTAAATCCGCTGAACTGTATTGGCAAGAGAAACATAAATTGAAGGTAAAAATATTAAGATAAAGTGTATATCCGTTTGTGAACGTTAGTATTGTGTATAAAATCAAGCGTTTTACCGTAGTCCTTACCCTTTAAAAGTCTAACCCGCTGTAGCAAGTGCCATGCTTAGTGTTCACGGATACAAGTTGGTAGACATTTTAGCAGACTCACACGTTATTTTCATGTATGATTAGCAAAATCGCGAACCACACCCTTCGTGAACTTTTCTACCATCTTTTAGTGTCGAATGTGTAAGTCAACAGCTCCACCCACCCTGTGAATCCGAGAATCAAACCACGAATTCCGGTAGTGAATCTGTTGAACATGATGGGCAATAGTCGCCATGATTAACGGCTTGCATGTTGAAATAGAGCGTCAGGCCTTATGGGAGTGTCTCAAATTCTTACAAAGTCAATCCTTTTACCGAATACCTTATAATCAGGAACATAACCCGCAGTATGGAGAATATAGCTTGGTCTTCACCGAAGCAAATTAGTATACAATTTCGTGACATGCACCCTAATTTCATGTATGAATTAGATGACAGGGAGGCAAACGGCTCCTGAACTTTAACACCTCTTTGAGAGTCGAACAGCTAAGTCTATTGCTTCACCAATCCTGTGATACTGAGAGTGAAATACGGTAATCCGCGAGTAAATCCGCTGAAGGGTATTCGCAATTGACACCTCAATTGACGTATTGAATACTGAATTAGAGAGTCCCCGTGTTAGAACGGTATCAATTGCTATAACGTCTATCGTTACACAGAATGCCTTTCCCTCCGAAAGACTAACCCGCTGTATATATAGTATAGCATCGTGCACAAAGGATGGAACTAGTATAGATTTTAGTAACGAACACCTTAATTTTATATATGAATTTGAAGATCGATGGTCAAACCGTTCGATAACGATACCACCTCCGTTGAGAATCGAGCTGTTGCGTTAATAGCTTTAGCTATCCTATGATTCCGAGCATCAAATGAGGTATTCCGGGAGTAAATCTGCTGTATATTATTGGCATCATACAGCATATATCACGGTATAAATATTAACGTCCAAAGTCGAACCGTTGTAGAACGTTACGAATTGGTATTTAGTCAAACTATTTACCAAAGGCCTCACCTTCCGAGGAGCTAACTCGCCGTATCGAAAGTATAATTTCGTGTTTGTGGAAACACATTAGTATACATTTTAGTGGCAACACATTAAATTCATGTGTGAATTAGAATATCGATGGACAATTCGTTGCGGATGTTATCACCCTCTCTGAGAGTGGCTAAGTATATTGCATCAGCTATTCTGTGATTCCAAAATTCAAGTCAGGTAATCCTGGAGTAAGTCCGTTGTAGACTGCAGGCAACTTGCACCTCATTCATTCCTTTTACAGAATAACATATCATCCATGAACCTAACACTTGGTAGCGAGTGTCCTGCTTAATGTGCCCGCAAACAAATCAGTAGACATTTAAGCGGACGAAGTTCCACATGTTTAGGAATAAATATCAGCATCAAGCGTCAAAGCGTTCGAGAACGTTACCACCGTCTGCGAGAGAAGAACGGCTAACTCAATAGCTCCACGTTTCCCGCCATTCCGAGAGTCAAACCAGGTATTCCGGATATGTATCCGCTGAACAGTATTGGCAACTGACATCCTAATTCACGGCATGAATATTAAAGTTGAGAGTCGTTCCGTCGGCGGACAGAACGAATTGGTATAAAGTAATTCCTTTAACGAATTCCTTATCTTGCCTGAACCTCACACGCTGCAGCAAGTGTCTTGGTTAGAGTTCAGGGATACAAATTAGTAGACATTTTAGAAGACGGACACTTTAATTTCATCTATTAGTAGGAAAATCGAGGGTTCAAGCCATCCGCGAACGTTATCACCTCTTTTGTGGTTGGCACAGCTAAGCCAGTCACTTCACGCATCCTGTCCTTGCGAGAGTCGAATCACGTAATCCGGGAGTAAATCCTCTGAAGAGTATTGGCGATTGACACCATAATTGACGGCATGAATATTAGTGTACTGGGTCAAACCGATGGAGGACATTACCAATTCGTAGAAAGTCATTCCTCTTACCGAATTCCTTACCATCCGAGAAGATAACCCGCCGTATCGGGAGCGTAACTTCGTATTCAGAGGCTGAAACTGGTAAACATCTTAGAGATGGGTACCTTAATTTCATCATCAATAAGAAAATCGTGGGACAAACCGTTCGAGAATGTTGCCACATACATTGAGATTCGAACGAGTAAGTCAATTCCTTCATATATCCTGTGAGTCTGAAAGTCAATTCAGGTAATCGAGGAGTAAATGCGCTGTACAGCATTGGCAATAGATGTCTTAGTTCCCGGGTTGAGTACTAAAATATAGCGTCACCCCGTGTTAGCACATTACCAATTGATACAAAGTCAAACGTTTTACAGAATGCCTTACCCTCCGAAAGTCTAACACGCAGTATCGAGAGTACAGCATCGTGTTTAGTGGAACAAATGACAACACATTTTAATGACGGGCACCATAAATTCGTGTATGAATTAGAATCCCGAGGATCAAACCGTTGGTGAACATAACCAATTGATATTGAGTCAAACTTTCTACAGAAGGCCTTACCCTCCGAGAACCAATCCCGCTGTTTCAAGAGTATATAATCGTGTTCTGGGAAACAAATTAATATACATTTTAGCGACAGGCACTTTAATTTTATGTTTGAATTAGATGATCGAGTGCGAAACTGCTCGATAACGTTGTCACCTTCTTTGAGAGTCATAACGGCTATGTCACTGGCTTCACCCATCCTATCATACCTAGCGCCAAACCAGGTATTCTTCGAGTGAACTTGCAGCATTTTCTTTGCAATAGACACATCAATTCACGGTTTGAATATTAATGCCTGCCGTCAAGCAACTGTAGGACATTACCAATAGGTGTAGGGTCAAACTACTTACTGAATGCCTTTCCCTCTGGAAATCTAACCCGCTGTATCGGTAGTATAAAATCGTGTTCAGAGATAGGAACAAGTAAAGATTTTAGTGACGGGTACCATAATATCAGGCATGAATTAGAACTTCGAGCGTCAAACCGTTCGAGAAATTGCCACCTTCTGTGAGAAACGAAGGACTAAGCCATTAGCATCACCAACCCAGTGATTCGGAGAGTCAAACCACGCATTGCTACAGTTAATTCGCTGAACAGCATTGCCAATGGACTCCTAAATTCAGGGTTTGAATATTAAAATTGTGCTTCAATCCGTTTGTGAATCCAATTGATCTAAAGTCAAACGTTTTACTGAAGACCTTACTCTGCGAATGTCGAATCCGCTGTATCGAGTGTATGACATCGAATTCAGGGGATCAAATTACTATACATTATAGACACTGGCACCCTAATTTCATCTGTGCATTAGAATATCGAGTGTACAACCGATCGAGAGTGTTACCACCTTAGTCGAAGATCGACCGCCAGAGTTAATAGCTTCACCTATCCTGTGATTTCAAAAGAGAAACCAGGTATTCGAGGCGTAAATGCGCGGTAGAGTATTGTCAATAGACACCTTAATTCACGGTATGAATAATAAAGTAGGGAGTCAAATCGTGGAAGAATAATACAAGTAGGTATGAAGACATTCCTTTTACCGAATACCATACCTATCCAGAACCTAACCGGCTGTACGGAAAAATATAACTTCGTGTTCAGAGAAGCGAATTATTATATATTTATCGGGCGGGAACCTTAATTTCATGTATGAATCACAAGATCGAGGGTCAATCCGATCGAGAACGATACCACCTTCTGTGGGATTCGAACGGCTAAGTCAATAGTTTATCCTATGCCGTGATGCAGAGAGTGAACCCGAGAAAACAGAGAAGTTAGTCTGCTATTCAGTATTGGCAATTGGCACGTTAATTCACGGTTTGAATATTAATGTAGAGTGTCAAGCGGTTTGAGCACGTTACCAATTGGTTTAAAGTGAAACATTTTACGCAAATCCATAAATTCCGAGAATTGCACCGGCTGCATGGATAGTATAACTTCGTATCCAGAGGACCAAATTACTAAACATTTTAGTGACGCGCACTTTAACATCATGTATGAATATGAAGAACAGGAGCCATACCGTGTGAGAACGTTACCACCTTTTTGAGAGCCGCACACCTAAGTCAATAGCATCATGTATCCCTTGAAGAACGATACCTTTTGGTATAATATCAACAGTTTTTCTGAAGACATTTTCCTCCACGAACCTAACCTGCTGCATCGAGAAAATAAAGTCGTGTCCACAGAAACAAATTGTTATACTTTTTATTGACGTACACCTTAATGTCAGGTATGAATTCAATGATGGAGGGTCAAACCATTCACGAACGTGACAAACTTCTTTGCGAATCGAACAGCTCATTCAATAGCTTCACCCATGCCGTGATGCCTAGAGCCAAAGCAAGAATTCCCGGAGTAAATCCGCTAAACAACATTAACAACAGACTCCTTATTTCACGGTTTGAATATTAAAGTAGAGCGACAAAGAGTTCGAGGGCGTGACCGATTTGTATAAAGACAATTTATTAAACCCTTCTTCGAGTGTCGAACAGCTAAGTCCATAGCTTATCCTATCGTGTGATTTCGAGAGTCAAACCAGGTACACCGGGAGTAAATTTTCTGAACAGAATTGGCAATAGTCACCTTTATTCACGGCATGAATATCAATGCATGGAGCTAATCCATTGGCGGACGCTAACCATTGTTATACAGTCAAACTTTTAACCGAAGGGCTTACCTTCCTTGAACCTCACCCGCTGAATCGAGAGTGTAAATTTGTGTTCAGTGAAGCAAATTAATAATCCTTTAAGTGACATGCACCTGCATTTCATGTGCGAATAAGAAGGTCGAGCGTCAAACCGTTGGGGAATATTGCCACCTTTCTTGAAAATCGCTCAGCTAAGACAATAGTTTCACCGATCCTGTAATACAGGGAGTCAAGCCAGGTAATCCGGGAGTAAATCCGCTGTACGGTATTGCCCTTAGACACCCCACTTCCTGGTACAAATATTAAGGTGCAGAGTCAAATCGCTGTAGAACAATACCTATTGATATAGATTCATAATTTTTACCGAAAACCTTACCTTCCGAGAAGAGTTAATCCGCCGTATCGAGAGTATAACACTTTAATTAGTGGAACAAAGTACAATACATTGTAACAAAGGGCTCCATAAATTCATGTATCAATTAGAAGACGGAGAGACAATCCGTTCGAGAACGTTACCACACCCCCTTGCTATTCGAATGTATAATTCAATTGCTTCACCTACCCTATGCTTCCGAGAGTAATACCTGGTAAACGGGGAGTGTATCCGCTGAAGAGTGTTGACAATGGAAACATTATTTCATCTTTTGAATATTAAAGTGTAGCGCCCATCCATTTGAGAGCATTGCCAATTTGTATAAAGTCAAACGCTTAAAGGATTGCCTTACCTTCCGAGAACCTGACCCGCAGCATCGACAGTATAATATACTTTCCAGAGGAAGAAATTAGTATTCATTTCAGTGACGTGCACGTTAACATCTTGTATGAATTAGAATATCGACGGTCAAACCGTTACAGAACGACAACTCCATCTTAGAGAGTCGAACGGCTAAGTCAATAGCTTCACCTCTCCTTTGATTTGGGAGTCAAACCTGGCAATCCGGAATCTGCTGAACTGTACTGGCAATCGACACCTCATTTCACGGTTTGAATATTAATTCAGACTGTCAAGCCGTTGTAGAACGTGTGCAATTGCTATAAAGTCAAAAGTAATACCAAAGACCTTACCCCCCGAAAAATTAACCCGTTGTGTCGAGAGTATAACTTCGAGTTCAGCGAAATAAATTAGTATTCATTTCAGTGACAGGCACCTTAATTCCATGTATGAGTTAGAAGATCGAGTGTCAATCTCATCGATAAAGTTATCACCTTCTTTGAGAGTGTCGCATCTATGACAATAGCAACACCTACCCTGTCATTCCGAGAACCAAAGCACGTATTCCGGGAGTAAATCCCCCGTACAGTATTGGCAGAAAACGTCATAATTGGAGGTGTGAATATTAAAGTAGAGCGTCGAACCGTTTGAGAACGTTTCCAATTTGTGTTAAGTCAAACGTTTTACTGATGACCTTAACCTCCGAAAGCCTAGCGCGCTGTATCGAGAGCATGACAAAGTACTCAGAGGAACAAGTTCGTACAAATTTGAGGCCCGGGCACCTAAATTTCATGTGTGACGTAGAAGATTGAGTGTCAAACCGTTCGAGAACGATACACCCTACTTTGATAGTCGAACGTCTATGTCAATAGCTTCATCTATCCTGTGATTCCGAGAGTTAGACAAGGTATTCCGGGATTAAACCCATTGACCATTGTTGGCAATAGGTACCATAGTTTTCGATCGGAATATTAAAGTGGAGCGCAAAGCCGCTATTAACTTTAACTATTCGTTTAGAGTCACATCCCGAGTAGTCCAACCCGATGTAGGGAGTGCATTTCACAGTGTTCATGGAACCATATAAGTTGACATTTTGGAGGCGCGCTACTTAATTTCATGTATGAAATAGAAGATCGAGGGTCAAACCTTTCGAGAACGCTACCAACTTAGCTGTGAATCGAACCACTTTGTAAATAGGTTCACTTATCCTATGATTCCGAGAGTCAAACCAGGTGTTCGGGCCTAAATCCGTTGAACAGTAATGGCACTAGACATATTAATGCACGGATTTAATATTAAAGTAGGGCGTTGATGCATCTGAGTACGTTACCTATTGCTATATTGTCAAAATTTTACCGAAGGCCCTATCTTCCGAGAAGATAACCCTCCGTATCAAGAGTACAACTTCGTCTTGAGAGAAGCAAACAAGTATACATTTTAGTAACGGGCACGTGAATTTCGTGAATGAAGTCGAATGTCGAGTGTCAAAGCGTTGGAGAATGTTACCACCTTCTTTGAGAATCGGACGGCTGAGTCAATAGCTTCACCTATTCTGTGATTCCGAGTGTCAATCCAGGTACTCCGGGAGTAAATTCTCAGGACATTATCGGCAATATACTCCTTAATTCACGATATGAATATTATGGTAACTCGCCATACTCTTGTAGAGCTATTCCTGTTGCTATAGAGACAAACTTTCTACAGGAGGTGCTATCACCCGATGAGCTGTCCCGCTGTATTGAGATTATAACTTCGTATTGAGAGAAGCATATTAGTACATATTTTAGTGGTGGGCACCTTAACTTCATGCACGAATTAGAAGGTCGATGGTCAAACCGCTAGAGAACGACTCTACCATCTTAGAGAGTCGAGCGGCTAAGTCAATAACTTCACCTACCCTGTTATTCCGAGAGTCAAACATGACATTCCGGTAGTAAATCCGCTGTACAGTATCGGCATTAAAAACCCTACTTCCCTGTATAGATATTAAAGTACAGAGTCACACAGTTGGACAACGTTACCTATTGCTACAAAGTCTAATATTTCACCGAAGGCCGTACTTCTGAACTGCAGCAACGGGAGTATAACTTCGTTTCCAGAGATAGAAATTGCTATTCAATTCAGCGATGGACACCTTTACCTCGTTTATGAATTAGAATATCGTGCGTCAAACCGTTCGAGAACGGTAGCACCTTCTGTGAGAGGCGAACTTCGAAGTCAATAGTTTCATCTACCCTCCTATTCTGAGAGTCAGACCAGAAGTTACAAGTGTCAATCCGCAGTACAGAATTGGCAATAGACAACTTAATTCACAGTATAAATAATAAAGTTACAGAGTCGTACCGTTGTTAAGCGTTACCCACAGGCATAGAGTCAAACTTTCTATAGAATACCTAACCTTCCGAGAAACCATCCCGCTTTATCCGGAACATAACATCGTGTTCAGCGAAGCAATTTAGTATGCATCTTAGTGACGGAAATCTTAATTTCAAGCATGAACTAAACCATCGAGGGTCAAACGTCTCGAGAACGTTACCACCTTCAGTGAGAGTCCAACAGCTATGTCTGTCGCTTCACATGTCCTGTGATTCAGACAGTCAAACCCAGTATTCTTGGAGAAAATCAGCTGATAATTATTGGTAATAGACAACGTAATTCTCGGTTAGAATATCAGAATGCAGCGACAATCCGGTTGGAAAAGTTAGCAATTGCTATGAAGTCGAACGGTTTACCATAAACCATACACTCCGAAAAATTTCCCCGCTGTATCCAGAGTATAACTTTGTATTCAGAGAAAGGAATTGGTATTCATTTGAATGACGGGCACCATAACCTTATGTATGAATTAGAAGATGGAGGGTCAAACTGTACGGGAACGATACCACATTCTGTGAGGGGAGAATGGCTATGTGAATATCTTGACGTATCCAGCGATTCGGAGAGGGAAACCAGGTATTCCGGAAGTAAATTCGCTCAGCAGTATGGGAAATTGACACCTTAATTCACGGTTTGAATATTAAAGCACGCCGACAATTAGTTTTGAAACAATACCAATAGGTGTAGGGTCAAACTTTTTACCGAGGGCTTTACCACCCGTGTCGTCTAACCCGCTGTAGGGAGTGCCTTACTTAGTGTTTCTGGAAACATATGAGTTGATATTTTAGATGCGCGCATCTTAATTTCATGTACGGCATGGAAGATCGAGGGTTACACCGTACGAGAACGCTACCACATTATTCGAGAATCGAGTCGCTTTTTTAATAGCTCCACCTATCCCATGATTCCGAGACTCAAACCACGCAGCCCGTGCGTAAATCCGCTGAGCAGTAATGGCACCGTTCACCCTATTTCATGGTACAAATATTAAATTCCAAGGTCAAACCTATGTAGGACGTTACGTATTGATATAGAGTCAAACTTTATAGCAAAGGACTTACCTTCTGAGAAGCTAACCAGCTGTATCGTGAGTATAAGTACGTGTACAGAGATACAAATTAGTATACATTTTAGTGAAGGTCTCCTTAATTTCATGTATGAATAAGAAGATCGAGCGTCAAACCGTTGGAGATCGTTATTAAAGTCTTTGGGAGTCAGACGGCCGAGTCAATATCTTCACCTATGCTTTTAATCCGAGAGTCAAATTCTGTTTTCCACGAGTACATCTACTGAAAAGTATTGGCCATAAACCCCACAATTGAGGGAATAAATATTAAGGTACAGTGTCAAACCACCGGAGAACATTATCAATTAAAATAAAATATTACATTTCTTCCCAATACCTTACTATTCGAGTACATATCCCGCTGTAGCGAGTGTCTAGCGTTGTGATCACGGAAACAAATGGGTAGACATTTCAGCCAACGGACACCTCAGTTTCACGTATGAATACTAAAATCGGGAGTCAAATTGCTCGAGACCGATTGTATCCATTTTACGAGTCGTACTTCTACGTCAATAGCTCATCCTACCCTGTTATTCCGAGAGTCAACCCGCAGTATAGTGTTGACAATAGACACCTTACTTCACACAATAAATGGTAAGGTGCAGAAGCACTCCGTTGTAGATCGTTACCCACATGTATTGAGTCAATCTTTTTACTGAATATCTAACCTTCCTTGTAGCTATCCCGCTGTTTCGAGAGCATAACTTCGTGCTCGGAGAAGCAATTTGGTATGCATTTTAGTGACGGACATATTAATGTCATGTATGAAATTGAAGATCGAGTGTCAGATCGTTCGAGAACGTTGCCACCTTCTTTGATATTCGAACAGCTAAGTCAATAGCTTCCTATATCCTGTGATTACGAAAGTCAAACCAGATATTCAGGATGTATATGCGCCGTACAGAATTGGCAATAGGCACCTTAAATCACAGACTGAATATTAAAGCAGGCCGTCAAACCGTTGTATAACACTATCTATAGGTGTAGGTTCAAACTTCTTACAGAGTGCCTCACCCTCCTTCAAAGTAATCCGCTGTATCGAGAGTATGACACCCAGTTCTGAGGCACGAACTAGTATACATTAAGTGACGAACACCTTAATTTCATGCATAAATTAGGACGTCAAGTGTCAATCCGTTCGAGAACGATCCCATCTTCTGCAAGGGACGAACGGCAAAGTCAAAAACTTCACCAATCCTGCGATTCCTAGAGTCAAACCAGGTATTCTGGCAGTAAATCCGCTGAACAGAAATGATAATAGACACCATATTTCACACGTTTGACTATTAAAACAGAGTGTCAAAACGTTTGAGAACGTTACCGATTGCAATGAAGTCAATCGTTTTACCGAAGATCTTACCTTCCGCGAACCACATCCGCGTCATCTCGAGTATAAGTTCGTGTTCTGACAAAGAAATTAGTCTTAATTTCAGTGACGGGCATCTTAACCTCATATATGAGTTAGAAGTTTGAAGGTGAACTAGTTCGTGAACGTTACTACCTTCTGTGAGTGTCGAACGGATAAGTCAATATATTGGTAGCCATCGCGGTCGCGGTCGCGAAGATAGGATCCGAATCGAAAGGTTTATCCGCTCGAGGATCTGCACATGTGCGGTACAGCGATCTCTGTGAAAGTTGCACGTCCTTGTGCAATCCCAATGGTTCCGCGATTTATATTTCCTATTTCTTCTTGTTCCTTGGTTTGCGTTTCGAGATCCTCGAGCCTAGATATTTGATTCAGCTGGCATGGCACCCGAAGAGAGAAACAGAGGCTGCCCGACAAACTGCCACGAAGAGGTCAGCCTATGAATGATCAACCATCGAAAGTACGGGATATCATTCATGTTACTACTTTGTCACTATATTCATAATAATATGTATTAGTAGTAGTAGTAGTTGTACACCAGTATGTCAATTTGTTATGAGCAAATTGGTGTTTTGGTGTGTAGCGTTGCGAACAATTGATCACGGCTTGAATTAGCGTTGGGAAAGGGACCAGAACTTGCGATATCTGTTACAGTTTTGAAGGAGACGAATATTACGGGAGTATATTCAGAGCTGCGAAGGAGACAGCCATTCCGATATAATTAGAGCTCTGATCAAATGAGTTCGGTTTGAATTAGAGTTACGAAGGAGTGACGATAGCGTTTGCTTTAGCCTTGCGAATTATAAGATCGCGATTGCTTTCTATACCCCTGTGTATGAATTATCGAATAAAAATAAATTCTATGGAATTTTGATTAGTCTTGCATTTGATTTTTACAGTTGCGACTCTTACCAAACGGGAGATTTTTAAAGTAGCATCTTATACATATAGAGTTAACAATTTTTATTGAATTTATTTCAGGAATTAGCGCTGCGTTCATCTTTATTGTGAATTTTTTTATTACCACCATTCAATGTTAGCGTTGCGATGAAGTATGATCGCGTTTTTCAAGTAGTGTTGCGAATACGTAACACCCAAAATTCTTC
>NIJG01000981.1:47666-58107 GCA_002201625.1 Euglossa dilemma | reverse complement strand
CAACGGTTTGAGCCTGTACATTAAAATTTATACCATGGGGTAGACTGTCTAGTGCCAATACTGCACAGTGCATTCACGCCCGGTGTACCTGGTTTGTGTATTGGAATCACAGGATATGTGAAACTATTGACTTGTCTTTTCGACTCTAATAGACGTTGGTGACGATAACGAACGGTTTGACTATCGATCTTCTGATTCGTACATGAAACTAAGGTATCTGACTGCTGAAATGTTTACTAATTTGTTTCTCTGAGCACGATGTTATACCCACGATAGAGCGGGATATGTTCTCGGAGGGTAAGGTATCCCGTATGGAGTATGAGGTTATACCAATTGGTAACGATCTCAAACTGTTTGCCGCTCTGCTTCAATATACAAACTGCGAATTAAGGGGTCCATTGCCATTACTGTACAGCAGATTCACTCCTGATATACCTGGTTTGACTCTCGGAATCACAGGATAGGCGAAACCATTTTCCTAGGTGAGCTACTCTCAAAGAAAGTGGTAACGTTCTGGATCGTTTTGCCTCTAGATCATCTCATTCATATATGAAAATAAGGTGTGCATCTGCTATAATGTCTACTAATTTGTTTCCGTGGGCTCAAAGCATGACTCTGGCAACAGCGGGTTAGGCTCTATGAACGTCGTGTATTTGCTAAAAATAAAGACCCTATATCAACTGGTAATGTTCTCCGACGGTTTGACCTTCTACATTAATATTCATACCGAGAATTAAGGTGTCTATCGCCAATACTGTTCAGCGGATTTACTGCCGGAAAACATAGTTTGAATAGGTCAAGCTGTGGACCTAGCCGTTCGTCTCTCAAGGAAGGTGGTAACATTGTCGAATGGTTTGACTCCGAATCATATTATTCGTACATGAAATTATGTTGCCCCTCGCTAAAAGGAATACTAATTTCTTTCTCTGAACACGATGTCATACCCTTGATACGGCGAGTTCAGTTCTCGGATGGTAAGTCATTCTGTAAAACGATTGACTTTATACCAAATGGTAACGCTCTCAAGCAGTTTGTCGCTCCACTATAATATTCTAATCGTGATACAATGGGTCTATTGCCAGAACTGTTCAGTGCATTTTCTCCCGGAGTACATGGTTTGACTCTCGAAGTAACAGGATAGGTGAAGCTATTGACTCAGCCGTTCGACTCTCAAAGAAGGAGGCAACGTTCAAAACCGGTTTGAACATCGATCTTCTATATCATAAATGAAATTACGGACCCCGTCACTAAAATGTTTACTAATTTGATCCTCTGACCACGAAGCTACAGTCTCGGAGATGCGGGTGAGTTTCGCGGACGGTACGGCATTTGGTGAAACGGTTGACTTTATACACATTGGTAACGATTTCAAACGGTCTGACGGTCTACTTTAATATTCAAACCATCTATTATGGCGTCTACTACCATCACTGTTTAGCGGATTGGCTCCCGAAGTACCTGTTTGACTCTTGAAAACACAGGATAGGAGAAGCTATAGACTTAGCAGTCCGACTCCCAAATACGGCTGTGACATACTCTAACGGGTTAACTATCGATTTTTATATTTTTGCATGAGAATGTGGAGTCCGTCTGCTAAAATCCATACTAATTTGTTTTCGTGAACAATAAACAAGACACTCGCTGCAGCGGGTTATGCTGATAGGAAGTATGCTATTCGGCTAGAAAGATGACTGAATTGGAAGGTAAGGCCTTCGGTATAAAGATATAATCTTTAAGAATAGGTAAAGTTCTACAGCCGTCAGACGCTGTACTTTAATATTCGAGCTGTGAATATTGGTTTCAACTACTAAAATGTGTGCAGCGGATTTACTCCCGGAATATCTGGTTTGACTCTTGGAATCACTGGATATGTGAAGCTGTTTACTTGGCCGTGCGTCTCTCAAAGAAGGTGGCAGCGTTCTGGAAGGGTTTGTTCATCTACCTCCTAATTCATACATGAAATTATGATGCCCATGACTAAAATGTATACCTATGTCTGTCCCTGACCACGAAGCTATACTATCGATAAAGTGAGATGGCTTCAGAGATTGTAAGGCTTTGGTAAAATGATTGTCTTTATTCCAATGGGTGGCGGTTTACAACGGGTTGTCGGTCTGCTTTGATATTCATAACGAGCGTTCAGTCTTATATTACCAATAGAGTACAGGGAATTTACGCCCGTAATACCTGGTGTGCTATCGAAATCTCAGGATAAATTGAAATATTGAATTAGCCTTTCGATTCTCACAGAATGTGGTAACGTTCTTGAGAGGATTGATCCTCGATCTTCTGATTCGTACATGAAGTTAAGGTGCCCGTCACTGAAATGTGGACTAATTCCTTTCTCCGAACACGAAGCGTTACTCTCGATGAAGGCGGTGTGGTTCGCGGACGGCAAGGGCTTCGGTAAAACGTTCGACATTACACCAATTGGTAAAGCTCAGAAACGGTTTGACCATTTACCTTAATGTTCAAACCGTGAATTAAGGTGCCCATCGCCAAAACTGTTCTGCGGATGTAGTCCCAGAACACATGGTTTCACTCTCCGAATCACAGGACGAGCGAAGCTATTGACTTTGCCGTTCGTCTCCCATAGATGGTCCTATCGTTCTCTATCGGATTGACCCTCGAAATTCTAATTCATAGATGAATCAAAGGTGATGTCACAAAATTGTATACTAATGTGTTTCGCTAGAAACGTAGGTATACTCTCGATACAGCGGGTTACGTTCTGGGAGGGTAAGGTCTTCTGATGAACGTTTGACATAATACAAATAGGTAAGACTCTGTACATTAGGATTCAAACTGTGAATTACGGTGTCCATTGCCATAAGTGTACAGCGGTATGACTCGCGGAATACCTGGTTTGACTCTCGGAATCACAGGATCGGTCATGCGATTGAAATAGCTGTGCGATTTTGCTATTCATACATGAAAATTAGGTGTTCGACTGGTAATGTGTCTACTAATTTAATTCCGTGACCGCTAAGAAAAACACTCGCTACAGCGGGATTGGCATCTCGGAAGTTAAGGCCTATGGTAAAAAGGTTTACTCTATAAGAATAGGTAACGTTCTACAATGGTTTCACACTCTACTTTAATATTCAAACCGTGAGTTAAGGTGACAAATGTCAATACTCTTCAGCGGATTTACTCCTGGAATTCCAGGTTTGACTCTCTGAGTCGCAGGGTAGGTGAAGCAACAGATGTAGCTGTGCGACTCTCAAAGAAGGTGGTATCGATCTGGAACGATCTGACCCTCTACCTACTAATTCATACATGAACTTATGGTGCCAGTCACAAAAATGTATAATAATGTCTTATTGTGAACACGAAGTTATACTCTCGAAACGGGGGTCAGCTTCGCGGAAGGTAAGGTATTCGGTAAAATGTTTGACTTTTTACGAATTCGTTAGGTTCTCAAACGTCTTCACGCTGTATTTTAATATTCTAACCGTGAATTGTAGTGTCAATAGCGAATACTGTTAAGCGGATTTATTCCTGCATTACCTGCTTTGATTCTACGAATCACTAGATAGGTGAAGCTATTGACATCGCCGTACGTCTCTAACTAAAGGTGGTAACGTTCTCGAACCGTTTGACCCTCGTCCTTCTAAATCATGTGAGAGATTAAGGTGCTCCTCACTTAAATGTAGAATAGTTCGTTCCTCTGAACACGGTGATGTGCTCTCGATATAGCGGGTCATTTTTTTCGGAAGGTAAGGCGTTCTGTAAGAAGTTGGACACTACGCGAATAGGTAATGTTCAGCTACGGCTTGACGACATGCTTTAATATTCAGACCGTGAATTGAGGTGTCTATTACCAATTCTGTTCACCGCATTTATTCCCGGAATATCTGGTGTTACTTTCGGAATCAAACGATATGCGCTTGTATTGACTTAGCCGTTCATCACTCATAGAAGGTGGTCAGATTCTGGAACAGCTTGCCCCTTGATCTTCTAACTCATGCATGAAATTAAGGAACTCGGCAATAAAATGTATACTAGTTCGTACCTCTGAACATGGTGTTATACTCCCGATGCAGCTGGTTAGTTTTTCAGATCATAAGGCATTCTGTAAGAACTTTAACTCTACACAAATAGATAATGTTCTAAGACGGCTTGAGAGCCTGCTTTAGTATTCAAACCATGAATTCAGGTGACTATTGCTAATACTCCTTAGCGGATTTACTCCCGGATTACCTGGTTTGACTGACAGAATCGCAAGATGGGTGCGGCTATTCACTTAGCCATGCGACTCACATACAGGGTGGTAACGTCCTTGGACGGTTTGAACATCGATATTCTAATTCATGCAAGAACTTAAGGTGCTGGCACTAAATTGTATACCAATGTGTCTCTCTGAACACGAACCTACCCTCTCGATACGGCGGGTGAGCATCTCGGATGGTATGACATTCTGTGAAACGTTTGACTTTCAAGCAATAGTAAAGTTCTCACTAGGTTTGACGCTCTGTTTTAATATTCAATCCGCGAATTGCGGTATGGGTTGCCAATACTGTACAGCGGATTTGCTCCCGTCATGCCTGGTTTGACTATCGGAATCACAGGGTGGGTGATGCCATTGAATCACCTGATCGTCTCTCACAGAAGGTGGCAACGTTCTCGGGAGGTTTGACACTCAATCTTCTGACACATACATGAATTTAAGTTGCCCGACACTGAAATGAATACTAATTTCCTTCTCCGAAGACGATGTTATACCCTCGATAAGTCGGGTTAGATTCTTCGAAGGTAGGGCCATCAGAAAAATGTTCTTCTCTATACCAAAGCTAACGTTCTACAACGGTTTGACGCTCTATTTTAATATTCATACTTGAGGTGTCTATTGCCAATCATGTACTACACATTCACGCCAGGAATACTTGGTTCGGCTCTAGGAATCACAGGATTGGTTATGCTATTGTTCTCGCATTTCGTCTCTCATAGAAGGTGGTAGCGTTCTCGAAGAAATTGACCCCCGATCTTCTAATTAATAGACGACATAAAGGTGGCAGTCACTGAAATGAATACTTATGTCTTTCACTGAACAGGAACTCATACTCTCGATGAAGAGTATGGGTTTCGCGCAAATATACTGCCTACGGTAGGATGTTTGACTTTGTAGCAATTGGTGACGTTCACAAACAGATTGACGCTGTACTTTAACATTAAATCCGTGAATTGTGGTGTCTATTGCCAATCATGTACAGCCCATTCACGCCAGGAATACCTGGTCACGCTCCAGGAATCATCGGATTGGTTATGCTACTGACTTCGCCGTTCGTCTCTCATAGAATGTGGCAATATTCTCGATTCGGTTTGACCCTCGATCATCTAATTCATACATGAAGTTAATGTGCCTCAGTGACTGAAAGGAACAGCAGTTTCTATCTCTGTGCACAAACTTATCCTCTTGATGAAGCCGGTGAGGATCGTGGATGGTAAGGCCTTCGGAAAGAAGTTTGACATTATACCAATTTGTATCGCTATCTAACGGTTTGTCGCTCTACTTTAATATTCACACCGCGAATTAAAATGTCTACTGCCAATAATGTTCAGCGGGTTTATTCCTGGAATGCAAGCCTTGACACTCGGAATCACATGAAAAAGTGAATATATTGACTCAGCCGTTTGAGTGTCAAAGAAGATGGTACCGTTCTCGAAAGATTTGCCAGTAGATCTTCTAACTGATACATGATATTACGTTGTCGGCACTAAAATGTGTACAAATTTACCTGTCTGATCTCGAAATTATTCTCTCGTTACAGCAGCGGGTTAAGTCCTCGAATGGTAATGTATTCGGTGAAACGAATGCCTTCATTCCATTTGGTATCGATCTCAAAGTGTTTGCTCCCTACTTTAATATTCAATCCATGAATTGAGGGGTCTACGGCCAAATCTGTTGCGCGGATTTACACTCGGTATACCTGGTTTGACTTTCGGAGTCACAGGATAGGTGTATCTACTGACTTATCCGATCGATCCTCAATGAAGGTGGAAACGTTCTCGAGCGGTTTGACCCCCGATATTTATATTCCATACATGAAATTATGGTGCCCGTCATTATAATCTATACTAATTTCTTCCTCAGAACACCTTGTCATACTCTCGATACAGCACGCTAGGCATGCGGAGGGTAAGGTCTTCTGTAAAACGATTGACTTTACACCAATTGGTATCATTCTCAAACGATTTCAAAAGCCACTTTGATATTCAAACCGTGAATAATGGTGTATAATACTAATACTACTCAGTGGATTTGGTCCCGGAATACCTGCTGTGTACCACGGTGTCACAGGATAGGTGTAGCTACTGACTTATCCGGTCGAAACTCATTGAAGGTGGTAACCTTCAACAGCGGTTCCATTCTGTTCTTTAATATCTCTACCGTGAAATATTGAGCCCTCTAGCCGCTACTTTCCGGGGAATTTATTCCCGGTGTACCTGGTTTGACAGTCGGAATCACAGGATATATGATGCTATTGACTTAGCAGTTGGAGTTTCAAGGAAGATGGTAACGTTCTCATACGGTTTGACGATCGATCTAATAATTCATACACGATATTCAAGTGACCGTCGCTGGAATGAATACCAATTTCTTTCTCTGAACACGAACTTATATTCTCGATTAACCAGGTGATGTTCGCGGAGGGTGCGGCAATCGGTAAGAATTGTGACTTTATAAGAATTGGTAACGGTATCAAACGGTTCGACGCTCAATTTTATTATCCAAACCGTTAATTTCATATACGTATGAGAAACTAGAGTGTCAAACCGTTAAAAATCGTTACCACCTTGTTTGAATGTCGAACGGCATAGTCAATACCTTCACATGTTATTGTGATTCCGAGAATGTCGCCTTGTATTCCGGGAGTAAATGCGCTGAACAGTGTTGGCATTGGAAACCTTAAATCACCGTACAAATCGTAACTGCAGAGAGTCAAACGGTTCGTGAACGTTGCCAATATGTATTACGTTACACTCATTATCGCATACCTTACTTTCCAGGATCACAACCCGCGATATCGTGGGTATAACTTCGTGTTCAGGGAAACACATTGCTATACACTTTAGTGACGAGCACCATAATTTCATGCATGAATTAGAAGATCGAGAGTCAATCCGCTCGAGAATGTTGTCACCTTCTGCGCGAGACGATCGGCTAAGTCAATTGCTTCACCTATCCGGAGATTCGGAGAGACATGCCAGGTATTCCAGGAGTAAGTCCGATGAACAGTATTGCCAATACACACTTTAATTCACGGTATGAATAAAGAAGTAGATCGTCAAACCGCTTGAGAGCATTGCCAGTTGGTATAATGTCATAAATTTTACGGATGGCCTTACCTACGGAGAAGCCAACCCGCCGTTTTGAGAGTATATCTTCGTGTTCAGGGAAGGAAATTAGTCTTCATTTCAGTGACGAGAACCTTCATTCCATGTATGAATGAGGAGATCGAAGGTCAAACCGTTCGACAAATTTACCACCTTCTATGAGTGTCGAACGGCTATGTCAATTGCTACTCCTATCCTGTGAATCCGAGAATCAAACCAGGTACTCCGGGAGTAAATTCCCTGTACATCATTGGCAATAGAAACCTTAATTCACGGTTTGAATATTAAAGTAGGACGTGGAATTGTTTGAGAACGATATAATATATTATAAAGTCAATCGTTCTACCGAAGACCTTACCCTCCAAGTATCCAAACCGCTGTAGCGAGTGTCATGCTTAGTGCACACGGAATTAAATTAGTAGGCATATTAGCAGGCGGACACCTTATTTTCATGTATGAATTAAAATATCGAGAGTCGATCGGTCTGAGGACGTTACCACCATCTTTGAGAACGAACGGCTAAGTCAATAGCTTGACCTTTTCCAAGAGTCAAACCATGTACTCCGGGAGTAAATCCGCTTAACTGTATTGCCAATAAACACCTTAATTCACGGTTAGAACATGAATGAAGAGCGTTCAGCCGTCTGAGAGTTTTACCAATTCTCACAAATTCACACATCTTACGAAGACTTTACCGTCCAAAAATCTAACCCGCAGTATCGATAGTATAACATCGTGTTCAGTGGCACGAATTAGTATATGTTTTAGTGACGAACACATTAATTTCATGTATGAATTAGATGATCCAGTGTCAAACTCTACGAGAACGTTACCACCATCTGTGAGCGATGAACGCCTAAGCCAATGGCATCACATATCCTATGATTCCGAAAGTTACACTAGATGTTCCGGGAGTAAATACGCTGAACAGCTTTGGCAATAGACACCTTAATTCCCGGTTTGAATATTAATGTACAGCGGCAAACCGTTTGAAAGTGCTACGAATTGGTATAAGGTCAAAGGTTTTACAGCAGTCCTTACCTTGAGAGAACCCTACCGGCTTCATCGGCACAATAAGTTCCTGTGCAGAAAAGGAAATTAGTATCCATTTCAGTGACGGGAATCACAACTTCGTATATGAATGAGACAACCGAGGGTCGAACCGCTGGAGAACGTTGCCCCCTTCAGTCAGAGACGATCGGTTAGGTCAATGGCTTCACCTATCCTGCGATTCTAATATTCAAGAAAGGTATTCCGGGAGTAATACCGCTGAACCGTATTGGCAATAGATCCCATAACTCACGGTATGAATATTGAAGTAAAGAATCTATCCATGAGTATATTACGAATTGGTAAAAAGTAATTCTTTTTATCGAATACCTGACCTTCCAAGAACCAGACCCGCTGCAGCGACTGTGTTGCTTAGTGCTAACGGAAACATACTAGTAGTGATTTTAGCCGACGGACACATTTTTCATGTATGAATAGGAAGATCGAGGGTCAATCCGTCCGTAAATGGGACCACACTCTTCAATAGTTGATCTACTTAATCAATTGCTACATCTAACCTGTGTTTTCGAAGGTCAGACAAGGTATTCCGTGAGTCCGCCCGCTGTATTGCAATGGCAGTGGACACTTTAATTCATGGTCTGAATACTAAAGCAGAGAGCCAAAACGTCGGAGAATATTACCATTTGGTATTGTGTCAAACATCTAACGGACGGCCTTACCTTCAGAGAACATATCCCGTTATATCCTGAGTACAACTTCGTGTTGATAGAAACAAATTAGTATTAATTTTAGTGGAGGAACCTTAATTTCATGTATGAATGAGAAGATTGGGAGCCAAACTGTTTTAGAACGTAACCACGTTATGTGAGATTCGTATGGCTAAGTTATTATCATCAGGTACCCTGTGATTCATAAAGTCAAACCAGATATTCTGGCAGTAAATGCGGCGTACCGTATTAGCAATAGACACCCTGATTAACGGTTTGAAAATTAACGGAGTGCGACAAACCTCTTGAGAACGTGACCAATTGTTATAAAGTCAAAGTTTTACCGAAGGCCTTACCTTCCGCAAACCTCACCGGCTTCATTGAGAGAATAAGTTCGTGTTCAAAGATTGATATTAGTATTCATTTCGTGACGGGCACCTTAACCTCATGTATGAATTAGAAGATCGAGGGTCAACCCTTTCGAGAAAGTTACCACCATACTTGAAAGTCGCACATTTAAGTCAAGAGCTGTAGCAGTGCTGTGATACTGAGAGTCATACCACGTACTCCGGTAGTCTATCCGTTGTACAGAATTGGTAATTGACACCTTAGTTCACGAATAGAATATTAAATTAGACCGTAAAGCCGTTGTAAACATTACCTACTCGTATAAAATCAAACTATTTACCGAAGGCTTTTCCTCCTCAGTTGTGCAACCCGCTGTAAGGAGTGTCCTGCATAGTGGTCATGGAAACGTATAAGTTGACATTTCAGAGGCGCGCACCTTAATTTCATGTATGAAATACAAGATCGAGTGTCAAACCGGTCGAGATCGCTACCGCCTTAGTTGAGAATCGAACAGTTTTGTCAATAGCTGCACGTATCCCATGGTTCCGAGAGTCAAACCAGGTATTCCGGGAGTAAATGCGTGGAACAGTAATGGCATTAGATACCTTAATTCACGGATTTGCTATTAATGTAGGGCGCAAATCCATTTGGAAATGTTTCTTGTTGCCATATAGTCAAAATTTTTACGGAAGGCCTTATCTTCCGAGAAGCAAACCCGCTGTATCAAGTGTATACCTTCGTGTTCAGAGATACAAATTAATATATATTTTATTGACGGGCACCTTATCTTCATGTACGAAATAGATGAGCGAGTATCAAAGCGTTCCAGAACGTTACCGCATTCCTTGAAAGCCGCAACGCAAAGTCAATCGCTTGACCTATCTTGTGTTACCGAGTGTCACACAAGTTTTCCGGCAGGAAAGCCGCTGAACAGTTTTGCAATAGGCACCATAATTCATGCTATGGATATCAAAGTAGAGGATCAAGCCGTCGGAAAGAATTGTCAGTTCGCATAAATTCATTTTTTTTTTTTTTTT
>NIJG01000981.1:35451-46607 GCA_002201625.1 Euglossa dilemma | reverse complement strand
GAAGATCGAGTGTCAAACTGTGCGAGAACGTTACCACCTTCTTTGCGACTCGAACGGCATAGTCAATAAGTTTACCATTTCTTGTGATTCCGAGAGTCAAACCTGGCAGTCCAGATGTAAATCCGCTGAACAGTACTGGCAACAGACACCTTAATTCACGGTATGAATATTATTCTAGAGACTCAAACCATTGGAGAACATTACCAAATGGAATAAAGTGAAGAGTTTTACCGGAGACCTTATCTTCCGCGAACTTCCCCGCTTCATCGAGAGTATAACTCCGTGTTCAGAGATAGAAATTTGTATTCATTTTAGTGACGGGAACCGTAACTAGTTATACGAATTAGATGATCGAGGCTCAAACCGATCGAGAACGTTGCCACCTTCTCCTAGAGACGGACGGCTAAGTCAGTAGCTTCACCTATCCTGTTATTCGAAGTGACAAACCAGGTATTTCGGAAGTAGGTTGGGTGAACAGTATTGGCAATATACACCTTAATTCACGGTTTGAATACAAAATTAGAGCGCCGATCCATCTGAGATTGTCACCAATTGCTATAATGTCATGTTTTTTACCGAATATTTAACATTCCGAGAAGCTAACCCGCTGTATCGAGAGCATAACGTCGTGTTCAGAGATGAAAATTACTATGCATTTTAGTGACGTGCGCCATAATTTCATGTTCGAATTAGGCGATCGATGGTCAAACCGTTCGTGAAAGTTACCATCCTCCTTGAGAATCGAACGTCTTCGTCATTAGCTTCACCTATCATGTGATTCCGAGCATCAAATCAGGTAATCCAGGAGTAAATCCGCTGAACATTATTGGCTGTAGACACCATAATTCACTGTATGAATATTAAAATACTGCGTCAAACCGTTTGACAACAATACCAATTCGTATAAAGTCATTCCATTTTTGAATACCTTACCTTCTGAGAATCAAGCCTGCTGCAACGAGTGTCCTGCTTAATGGTAACGGAAACATATTAGCAGGCATTTTCGCAGACGGAGACCACATGTTCCTATATAAATATCAGCATCGAGAGTCAATGCGTTCGAGAAAGTTAACACCATCCTTGAAAGTCGCACATCTAAGTCAATAGCTGCACATATCCTGTGATTCCGAATCGTCAATCAGGTACTCAAGAATATACCGCGAATTAATGTCTCTAGAGCCAATACCGTTCTGCAGACTTACTCCCGGAATACCTGGTTTAGCTCTGGGAATCACAGGACAGGTGAAGCTACTGACTCAGTCGTTCGACTCCCAAAGAATGTGGTAACGATTTCGAACTGCTGGACACTCGATCTTCTAATTCATGCATGAAATTAAGGTACCCTTCACTCCAATGTATACTAACTTCTTTCCGTTTGCACTAAGCTACACACTCACTGCGGCTCGCAAGCTTCTCGGAAGTTAAGGCCTTCGGTAAAAAGTTTGTCTGTATAGCAATTGGTATTGTTCTCCAACGGCTTAACTCCCAGCCTTAGTAACCAACCCGTGAATTGAGAAGTCTATGGTACCTATGTTTCAGCGGATTTACTCCTGTAATGCCTGGATTCACTCCCAGAATCACAGGATATGTGAACCTACTGACTTAGGCGTTCTACTCAAAAAGAAGGTGGTAACGATCTCGAACGGTTTGACCATCGATCTTCTAATTCATACATGAAGTTACGGGACCCGTCAATGAAATTAATACTAATTTCTTTCTGTCGACCCGACCTTATGCTCTCGATAAAGCCGGCGAGAAACGCGGAAGGTAAGGCCTTCGATAAAACGTTTGACTTTATACCAACTGGGAGCGCTCTCGAACGGATAGACGCTCTAATTTACTATTCATACCATGAATTAAGGTATCCATTACCAATAATGTTCAGGGGATTTACTCCCGAATTACCTGATATGACTCTATGAATCGCAGGGTAGGTGAAGCTATTGGCCAAGCCATTCGACTCCGAAAGCAGGTGGTAACGTTTTTGAACGGTTTGAAAATCGATATTCTAATTGATACACGAATTTAAGGTGTCGTTACTAAATAGTATAAAGATGTGTTTCTCAAAACACGAGGCTATACTATCGAAACAGCGGGACAGGTTCACGGATGGTAGGACCATCGGTAAAAGGTTTGACTTTATACGAATGGGTAACGATCTACAACGGTTTGCCGCTTTACTCTAATAGCGAAACAGCGAATTAAGGTACCTATTGCCATTACTGTGTAGAGAATTTTCTCCCGGAATATCTCGTTTGACTTTTGGAATCACAGGATATATGCCGCTATTGACTTACCTGTTCGAATCTCACAGAAGTTGGTAACTTTATCGAATGGTTTGGCCGTATATCATCTTATTCAAAATGAAATTAAGGTCCCCGACACTAAAATATTTTCTAATTTGATCCTGTGAACACGATGTTATACTGTCGATACAGCGGGTTTGGCTTCTCGTATCGTAAGACAGTCGGTAAAAGGTTTGTCTTTATACAAATTGTTTACCTGCTACAACGGTTTGACACTGTACTTTAATATTCATACCGTGAATGAATGTGTATATTGCCAAGACCGTTCAGCGGATTTACTCGCGGAACACCTGGTTTAGGTCTCGGAGTCACAGGATACGTGAAGCTATTGAATTAGCTATGCGGTTCTCAAGAAAGGTGATAACGTTCTCGAACGGTTTGACTTTCGATCTCATTATTGAAACGTTAAATTATTGTGTCCCATGGGTTACAATGCCCACTTATTAGTTTGGATGAACATTAAGTTATTCTCTCGCTACTGCGTGTTACATTCTCTGAAGGCAAGTTATTCGGCTAAACGTTTATACCTATTCCAAGTTGTAACGTTCTCCATCGGCTTGAATCTATACCATAATATCCATACCGTGAAATAATGTGTTTACTGCCAACACTGTTCGTTGGATATACTCCTGGAATAACTGGCCTATCCCTCGGAATCAAGCGGTAGGTGTTGCTAAAGGCTTAGCTGTTCGGCTCTCGAAGACGGTGGTAACGTTCTCAAGCGGTTTTATCCTCAATGGTCCTATAAGTAAACGAAATTATAGTGCCCGCCCGCTAAAAGGACTATTAATTTCTTTCCGTGAACATTAAGCAAGGCACTCGCTACAGCGGGTTACGAACATGTATGTTAAGGACGTCGGTAAAGCGTTTGACTTTATACCCATTGGTAACGCTCTCAAACGCTTTGACGCTCCACTTTAATATTCAAATCGATATCTAACGTGTCTGTTGCCAATACCCTCTGCTGTTTCACGCCCGGAGTACCTGTTTGACTCTCGTAATCGCATGATAGGTGAACCTGCTTGCATAGCCGTTCGGTTCTCAACGAAGGTGGTAACGTTCCCGAAAAGTTTGACACACGATCATCAAATTCATTCCTGAAATTAATGTGCCCGTCATTAAGATATATACTAATTTGACTCTCTGATCACAATGTTATACTCTCGATACTGCGAATTAGATTCTAGGAAGGAAAGGTATCCGGTAAAAAGTATGACTTTATAACTATTGGTTATGATCTCCAACGGATTGCCTCTGTACTTTAATATTCAAACCGCGAATTAAGGTGTCCATTACCAATAATGTATAACGGATTTACTCCCAGAATAGCTGGTGTGACTCTCGGAATCACAGGATAGGTGAAGCCACTGTCTTGTCCGTGCGACACAGAAGAAAGGTGGAAAGGTTCTACAAATGTTTGACTCTCGATCTTCATATTCATACATGAAATTAATGTGCTCCACGTTAATATGTGAAGGTGAAGGGAGATGGGAGGTTTTGAATGAACTCGCCGTGATTCCTGGGGTAGAACTTTATTTTGAGTGCAGGGGATAGGTACTGATGCGGTCAGCAGGCGCGAACGAACTGTACTGGCCTTCCCTTCCCAATTCAACGTCGAGGTGGTCCGCGCGTCCGCGGGTCATGAGGCCCTGGTTGTAAAGACATAAACCAGGTCCCCATTGACCTGAAGACCTCGANCCGCATCTGCCGAGTCCCTACAGCACCCCCCTTCCAGTGACAACGCTTACAAAATAGAGTAGAAAAGAAAAAGGAAGGAGAAATACAACAAAGAAAAGAACAGTAATAGACAGAAAGTGAAAGTGACAGAGAAAAAGAGTACCATAAAACATTCCAGTCATACACACTCAATACAAACACAATTATATGTACAATCCGCAGTCACGCTCTTATATTTACACGTTTCTCTGCATACAGATATTTACAATATATATATACATTCTTAACCTATTTGAGACCGGCCTGAAAACGCTGTGGAAAACGGATGGTTTTACCCGAACGGGTTGTAAGGCGTTTCCGTTCGCTGTTTTCGCGGGGCCGAGTGTCTGGGGTACCACCTACGTGGTCGTTGGAGTTGTCGGGGATGAATTTAATTATGTTTTCGAGCGGTTGCTCGGTGTGTTCGTCGGGAACGGTAAATGCGGGTTTAACGCGGTCCACGCTTACCCTTACCCGATTCCCGTCGATATCTAACACGAATGTTTTTTCGCGTCTTACTAGGACGCGGTACGGGCCGTCATATGGAGATTGCAACGGGCTCCGCACCGCGTCACGGCGCAGGAAAACAAACGGACATGTCGCCAGCTCTTGGGGCACGAGCGCTCGACGCGTGCCGTGCTGTATGACCGGCTGCGGCTTTATATTACTAAAATGTCGCTTCAACCGCGTAACGAAATCGGAATCCGGCTCCAGATTGCTCGAGATGAAAAAATCCGCGGGCAGACGGATTCCGGTGCCGTAGATCATTTCCGCGGCGGACGCGTCCAGATCGGGCTTGGTCGCGGCGCGGATACCTAGTAAAACGATAGGTAACATCTCTACCCAATTCGCGGTGTCGTGACATTTTATAGCCGCTTTCAGTTGCCGGTGGAACCTTTCGACCATTCCGTTTGCCTGAGGATGGTACGCTGTCGTTCGGATATGCTGCACCCCCAGTAACCTGCACAATTCTTTAAACAGCTTAGATTCGAACTGCCGACCCTGGTCAGTGGTTATTCGCAAGGGTACGCCAAAGCGGGCGATCCAGGTAGACATTAACGCTGCAGCGACCGTTGACGCCTCCATATCTACTATGGGAGTGGCTTCTGGCCACCGCGAAAAACGGTCGATGCACGTCAAACAATACCTGAACCCTTGCGAATACTGCATTGTGACCAGGTCGATGTGCACGTGTTCGAATCGCCCGGCTAAGTTTTTAAACTCGGCGACTGGAGCGGACACATGTCTTGTTACTTTGTTGCGCTGGCAAGGGATACATTGCCGAGCCCACTGTCGGACATCCCTGTTTACTCCAGGCCAGACAAAACGCTCCGTCACCAATTTCTGGGTGGCTTTAATTCCTGGGTGTGCGAGACCATGAATAGCGTCGAACGCTTGACGGCGTAACATCCTTGGCACGAAAGGTCGTAAGGTTTTCCCAGAGACGTCGCAATAAATATCCGCGTCGCAATCCGGGAAACGAATTTTCTTTAATTCCAGGGCGCTTGAGCTGGAGTTTATGATTTCCTCCAGCTCGGCGTCGTCCCTTTGTGCCGACGCGAGTGCCGTATGGTCAAACGTTTTCGAAATCGCCCCAACGCGAGACAATGCATCGGCAACTAGGTTTTCGGATCCTTTTACGTGTCGGATATCCGTTGTGAATTGCCCGATGTAGTCTAAGTGTCTAAACTGTCGGGGGGAACACTTGTCTAACTTTTGCTTGAAAGCAAAAGTTAGAGGTTTGTGGTCAGTAAATATTGTGAAATGTCTCCCTTCGACGGCGTGGCGAAAATGCCTAATGGCATTATATATAGCGAGAAGTTCGCGATCGTACGCGCTATATTTGCGTTGCGCCGGAGACATAGTTTTAGTATAGAAATGTAATGGTTGCCATGCATTGTCCGCGCGTTGTTGCAACACCGCTCCCATCGCGTAGTCCGAAGCATCGACGACGATGCTAAGTAACGCGTCGGGGATGGGATGCGCGAGCAACGTCGCGGTTGCGAGGGCCGATTTCGATTCGGTGAATGCGCGTTCTGCGTCCCCAGTCAGGGTGACGGTTTCGTTACCCTTCCTGGAACCCTTTAAGAACGCGTTTAGGGGCAAAAAAAGTTCCGCGGCCCGCGGTATGAACCGCCGGTAAAAATTAACCATCCCCAGGAACCTACGTAGCTCCTTTACCGTTTTTGGCGTGGGGAAAGCCGCGATTGCCGAAACGCGTTCGTCCAAGGGCTTGACGCCCTGCGCACTCACGGAGTGTCCTAAAAACGCAATCGTATCGACACCGAAAACGCATTTCGCCGGGTTAATGACTACGCCGAATTGACTGAGCCGGCCGAATAGGATGTTCAGGTGCTCGTGATGCTGCGCCGCGTTTTCAGAGGCTATCAAGAAGTCGTCAATATATGCGTAGACAAAGTCTAGCCCGCGAATAATCTCGTCAACGAAACGCTGACATGTTTGCGCAGCATTACGCAACCCGAACGTCATGTTCGTGGCTTCGAAAAGACCGAACGGAGTCGCTATAGCCGTTTTCATAATGTCCTCCGGCGCGACCGGGATTTGGTGGTACGCGCGTACCAGGTCTATTTTAGAGAAAATTCGTTTCCCGTGAAGTCTCTGGGAAAAATCCTCTATGTGAGGCGGCGAATACCTGTCCGGCACGGTGCAAGCGTTCAATGCCCGATAGTCTCCGCAAGGACGGAGACTGCCGTCCTTCTTCGGCACCACGTGTAGTGGAGAAGCCCAGGGACTCTTCGATGGCCGGAGGACTCCTTGCTGGACCATCAGCTCGAATTCGGCCTTGATGGCTTTCAAGCGGTCAGGTGCGAGGCGGCGTGGTTTGCTGTACACCGGCGGTCCTGGGGTCGTCTCAATGTGGTGTTGCACCTGATGCCTCACCAGGTCGTTCCTGAAGACGGGCGGGCGAGTCAGGTTCGGGAACTGTGCCAGGAGCCGGTGGTAGGCGGTATCGCCGATCACTGTCTTGATCGATGCGATCCCGGGGTTAGCGACGCGTCCTCGCGTCGTTAGTTGAGTCCGCTGGTCCAACAGGCGTTTATTGCGGGGGTCGACTAGCAAGTCGTAATAACTAAGAAAGTCGACCCCGATGATCGGGGTAGCGACATCGGCTACCACGAAACGCCACTTAAAGCTTCGCCGTAAGGAAAGGTTCAGCTCCAGGACCACGGTGCCGTAGGTCGCGATACGAGAGCCGTTGGCCGCGAAAAGTTCGTTCTCGCACCTTTTGTGTTGTCCGCTTAGCCGACTGCGCGGGTAAACACATAGATCCGCACCCGTGTCCACGAGAAACTGAACCTTGGAGTGTTCGTCAGTGACGAAAATGCGGCGGGAGCCAGAACCGTCTAGTGCCGCGTTCAGGGACGGCTCTCCCCGTTTCCCGCACTCCAATTGCACGGGCTTTGGCACGATGAAGCGTTCTTGCCAAATTTGTGGTGGTACCAACAGACACCGCCGAAGGCTTGACGGTTGTGTGGCGACTTCTTCCGCGCGCTGGAACCACCCTGGGTACGGCTTTGTGACCTGGACGCGGATCTTCGTTGTCGTCCGATCGATGTCTTAAAGGCCTTCAATTCCGCAGCGAGCTGATCCACCTTTTCGGCCAATCGTTGAAATTCCGCTGTGGATGCGACTGCGGCGATGCCGCGTCGCGGTTCGGGGTGGATCTCGTGAATTCGGTCTGCCATTTCCGTCAACGCGGTTGTGTCCCCATGCGGAGCGGTGGCCAAGACGCGTTGAATATCCGTCGGCAACCGGGTTTTCCACAGGGTCACGAGCAATTCGTCCGTGACGGAGGGGGTCGCGAGATTCCTTAAGTGGCGGAAGAATTGCGACGGTGTGCGGTCGCCAATTTCCTGCCCTTCCACCAATTTCCGCACGCGTGAGGAGTCCGACTCCGATAAACGTTTAATTACCTCACGCTTTAACAGTTCGTATTGTCCCGTGGCAGGGGGGTTCATCACCACGTCCTCAATCTGCTCGATGCAATCATCGCTGAGGCACGCGAGCGCGGTATTATATCGAGTCGAATCCTTGGTGATCCTCACGGACTCGAAGTATTTTTCCAGCATTAGGAACCAGAGTGCAACCTTGTGTGGCCAGAATTGTGGAATGCGCTGCTTCGTCTGGCTTACCGCGTTTACCGCTTCGCACTCGCACTGCCCACTCGTATGTTCACGGTTAGCTTCGGCCATCGCGTTCGCGTATTAAAACGGACGGTAGAATGAAGAAGAAAAAAAAAATATAACTCCCGCACTTCACCTTCTATATCTATGATCACGTCGGGGTCACCAGTTGAAGGTGAAGGGAGATGGGAGGTTTTGAATGAACTCGCCGTGATTCCTGGGGTAGAACTTTATTTTGAGTGCAGGGGATAGGAACTGATGCGGTCAGCAGGCGCGAACGAACTGTACTGGCTTTTCCTTCCCAATTCGACGTCGAGGTGGTCCGCGCGTCCGCGGGTCATGAGGCCCTGGTTGTAAAGACATAAACCAGGTCCCCATTGACCTGAAGACCTCGACGTCACGAAGGAAAGGAAAAACCCAAAAAGCCTTCGCTTTCCGCATCTGCCGAGTCCCTACATATGTATTCTAATTTATGAATCTCTGAGCACGAGATTGTACTCTCCATAGAGCGGGTTTAGGTTCTGGCAGCGTAAGGTCTTCGGTACAAGAGTTCACTTTCTAGCAATAGGTAACGTTCTCAAACGTATATTCGTTATACGTTATTACGTATACGTTATTTACGTTATACGTTATACGAATATTCAAACCGTGAATTTATGTGTCTGTTGCCAATAGTGTATAGGGGATTGACTCCCAGAGTTCCTCGTGTGACTCTCCGAATCACAGAATACATGAAGCGATTGACTGAGCCGCTTGTCTCTGCCAAAAGGTGGCAACGTGCTCGAACCGTCCTTCCCACGATCATCTAATTCACGCATGATATTAAGGCGCTCGCCACTAAAATGTATAGTAGTTTGCACCTCTGAGCTCGCTGTTATACCCTCGATGCAGCGGATCAGTTTTTCGGAAGGTAAGGGTTTCATTAAAGCGTTTGACTTTATACCAATTGGTAACGCTCTCAAACGGTTTGACTCTCAACATTAATTTTGAAGCCGTGAATTAAGGTGTCTAGTGCCAGTACTATTCAGCGGATTGGCTGCATAAATATCAGGCTTCTGTCTCGGAATCACAACTATTTGTGAAGCTATTGACTCAGCCGTTCGACTCTATAAGACGGTGGTAAAGATCTCGAACGGTTTGACACTCGTCCTTCTAATTCATGCTTGAAATTAAGGTGCTGTCACTGAAATGCCTACTAATTTGTTTCTTTGGACCCGTAGCGATACCCAAGATACAGCGGGACATGTTCTCGGAAGTTAAGGTATCCGGTAATGAGTACGACGAAATACCAATTGGTAACGTCCTCCAGCGGTTTGACTCAGTGCTTTAATATGCATACTGGGAGTAAAGGTGTTTAGTGCCAATACTGTTCAGCTCATTTACTCCTGGAATACCTACTTTGCCTCTCGGAATCACAGGATAGCTGCACCTATTAACAGATATGTACAATTTTCTAAGTTGGAAGTATGATTCTCGAACGGTTTGACTCACCACTTTGCTACTCATACATGAAAATAACGTACCCGTCTGCTAAAATTTCTAGTAATTTCTTTCAGTGAACATTGATCAACGCACTGGTAAGAGCGTGCTTGGTTCTCCGAAGAACAGGTATTCGGTAAAATTAATAGCATTATATGAACTGGCAATGTTCTCAAACGCTTTGATGCTCTACATTACTATTCATACCGTGATTGAATGTGTCTATTGCCAATAATCTTCAGCTGACTAACTCTCTGAATGCCTGGTTTGACTTTCGGAATCAAAGGGTAGGTGAAGATATAGAGTTTGCCGTTCGACACTCAAGGAGGATGGTAACGTACGGGAACGATTTGAGGCTCGATCTTCTACATCATTCATGAAACCAAGGTGCGGGTCAATAGGATGTGTACTAATTTGTATCTCTTAACACTAAGCAACACTCGCTGTGCTCCGGGTTAGATTCTCTGAAGGTAGGGCCTACGGTAAAATGTTCACTTCGACGAGTGCCTCAAGTGTGAAATATTCCCGAAGAGATGGAGGAGAGCCATGGTGGTATTGCTGCAGAAACCAGGCATGTCCCAGAAATCTCCGTCGGCGTACAGGCTGATCTACTTGGTGGATGAGGGCAGAATATTGTTGGAGAGGGTGTTAGCTCGTAGACTGACTACCAACCTCTCAACGGTAGGTCCGGATCTGGACGATCGCCAGTTCGGTTTTAGACAGGGACGATCGACCATCGAAATGCTCCTGACCGTGAAGTCCCTCTCGGAACGTGTCGTTCGACGGGGTGGGGTCTTGCTAGCGGTTGGGCTCGACAACGCCAATGCATTCAACGGGTTGCCCTGGACAGCTATCAGGTCTGCACTTATTCGGCACCGAGTGCCGGACTTCCTGGCAGCGATGATTCGTGACTGCCTGTCTGCAGGCATTTAGAATATCCCGGGAGGGTCGGCAGTGTCAGCCGGGGGGGTGTACAGCGGGGTCCCGCCGGGGTCGGTGCAGGCACCGATCCTGTTGGACCAAGCGTTCGACGAGGTGCTACACGCCGCACTCTCGGCCGGGGTTAGCGTCACGTGTTACGCGGACGATACCCTGGTCGCGGCGAGCGTGATGAACAATAAGGAGATGGCCCTGCGCGCCGAACAATGGGTGGTCGCTGTAGTTGGGGCCACAGAAAGCCAGGGATTCCGTGTCTCGCCGGAGAAGACCCAAGTCGTCTGGTTCCACAGCGGGAGGTAGAAGCGGGTAGTACCACCCGCAATAGGAAAACCCAGCGTGGGAGGAAAGCCCGCCCATATCGGAGGAAAAATGAAGTACCTCGCCCTCATCCTGGACTGCCGATGGACTTTCGAGGACCATTTCGAGGAGCTCGCCCCCGGCTGTAGAGGACTGGCGTAGCGATGTGTTGACAGCTGCCCAAAATAGGATGGCCGGACGAGAGGGTGCGCCGACTCTACGCCGGTGTCATCCGCTCGATGGCCCTGTACGGAGCACCGGTGTGGGCGGAAGA
>NIJG01000981.1:960-33122 GCA_002201625.1 Euglossa dilemma | reverse complement strand
TAGGTATTCAGGGGATAAGTGCGCTGAACAGTATGGGCAATGGTCGCCCTAATTCACGGTATGAATATTAAAGTACAGATTCAAACCGTGTAGAACGTTAACTATTCCTACATAGTAAACTTCATACAGAAGGCCGTACCTTCCGACAAGCTAACCCGCATTCTGGTGGATGTAACTTCGAGTTCAGAGGAGCAAATTAGTACACATTTTACATACGGCACTGTAACTTCATGTATGAGTTAGAAGATCGGGTGTCAAACCGTTCGTTGAACGTTAGCACCTTCTTTGGGAGTCGAGCAGCTAAGACAATAGCTTCATGTTCCTGCGATTCCGAGAGACATACCAGGTTTTCCGGGAGTACATCCGCTGTACGGTATGGGCATCATTTGCCCCATTTCATGGTACAAATATTAAGGTCCAGAATCAAACCTTTGTAGACTGTTACGTATGGTATCGAGTCATACTATATAGCAATGTCCTTACAGTCCCAGAACATAACAAGCTTTGTCGAAATAATAGCATCGTATGTAGACGAAAAATTACTCTCCATTTACTTACGCGCACCTTAATTTAATGTATGAGTTAGATCGGGGGTAAAACTGCTCGAGAACGTTACAAACATCTTTGAGAGTCGCACAGCTAAGTCAACGGCATTAATCATCCTGTGATTCCGAGAGATAAACCAGGTATACCTGAAGTAAATCCGCAGAACAGAATTGGCAATGAGCACCTTCATGAACGATTTGAATATTGATGTTCAGAGTCAACCGGTTGTAGAACGTTACAAAAGTGGTATAGATTGAAACTGTTCATCGGGGTCTTACCTATCGAGATCGTCACTCGATGTGTCGGGAGGGTTACTCGCGGTAAGAGAAACATATTGGTATACATTTCAGGGACGGGCACATTATATTCATCTGTTAATTAGCTCATCATGTATCAAACTGTTCAAGAATGTTACCGCCTTCTTTGAGACTTCGAACGGCTGATTCAATATCTTCACCTATCCCTGGATTCCGAGAGTCATACCAGGTATTACAGGAATAAATCCGCTGGAAAGGATTGGCAATAAGCACCTTAGTTAATGATTTGAATATTAAAGTACAGAGTCAACCCGTTGTAGATCGTTATAAAAGTGGCAAAGACTCAAACTTTTTATCGAGGCCTCACCTTTCGAGAAGGTCACTCGATGTGTCTGTAAGATTACTTCGTGATCAGAGAAACAAATTGGTATACATTTTAGGGACGGGCACCTTAGATTCATATATGGATTAGAAGACCGATTGACAAACCGTTCGAGGACGTTACCTGCTTCATTGGGAGACGAACTGCTAAGTCAATAACTTCACATATCTTGTATTTCCGTGAATCAAACCAGGTATTGCGGCAGTAAATCCACCGAACAGTATTGGCAGCAGACACCATATTTCACTGTATGGATATTAATGTATATATTCAAGCCGGTGGAGAAAGTTACAACGTAGAATAGATTCTAACTTTTTGCCGAATACCTTGCCGTCCGAAAATGTAACCCGCTGTAGCAAGAGACAAACATAATTGTCATCTAAACAAATAAATGGGCATTGAGACGATGAGACACCTTGAATTAGCGTATGAATAAACAGAACGAGAGTCAAACCGTTCGAGGACGTTACGACCTTTCTTGAGAGCCTCACAGCTAAGAGAAGGGCTCCACGCATCCCGTGACTCCGAGACCCAAACCAGGTGTTCCGGTAGTAAATCCGCTTAACGATATTGGCAATGGGCGCATTAATTCACTGCATGAATATTACGGTACAGTGTCAGTCTGTTGTAGCATGTAAACAATTTGTATAAAGACAAACCTTTTACCGACGGTCTCACCTAACGAGAAGCATAACCCGCTGTATCGAGAGTATAACATCCTGTTCAGAGGAACAAATTAGTATACAATTTATTAGCGCGCACCTTAATTTCATGTATGAATAAGAAGATCGAGGGTCATACGGTCTGTGAAAGTTTTCACCATTTTTTAAAATCGCACAGCTACGTCAATAGCGTCACCTATCCTGTGGTTCCGCGAGTCACACTAGGTATATCGTGAGTCAATCTGCTCTAAATTGTTGGCAGTAGACGCCTTAATTCACGGATTCAATATTAAAGTAGAGGGTGATATCTGTTGAGAAGTTTGCAAATGGTATAATGTCATACGTTTTACCGAAGGTCTCACCCTCCAAGACCATAACCTGCTGCATCGAGAGTTAGTATTCACTAATTTTTACATTTATTATTATTAGTATACATTTTAGTGCCGGCCACCTTAATTTCCTGTATGAATTAAAATATCGAGGGTCGAACCGTTGGAGAACGTTACCATTTGCCACTGAGTCAAACGCTTCACCGTAGACTTTACCCTACGAGAACCACGCCCGCTATATCGATAGTATAGCAGTGTGTTAAATGGAACGAACTAGCATACATTTTAGTGACGGTCAATTCAATTTCATGTATGAAACAGAAGATCGTATGTCAAACCGAACGATACCACCTTCTGTGAGAGACGAACGGCTATGTCAATAGCATCACCTGTCCTCGGACTTCGAAAATCAAACCCGGCATTTCAGGAGTAAATCGGCTTGAGAGTATTGGCATAAGACACCTTAATTCACGGATCGAATATTATAATAGAGCGTCACACCGTTTGAGAACGTTAGCAATATCTATAAAGTCAAAGGATTTACCGAACGCCTTACCTTCCCCGAACCTCTCCCGCTTGATCGAGAGAATAACTTCGTGTTCAGAGAAAGAAAATAGTAGACATTTTAGTGGCGATACCTTAATTTCATGCATGAATTAAAAGATCGAGTGTCAACCCGTCCGAGAAAGATTCCATCTTCTTTGAGATTCGAACCGGTTAGTCAACAGTTGCATATATCCTGTGATTACATAAGGCGAACGAGATATACCCGAAGTAAATGCGCTGTACAGTAATAGTAATAGATACCTCAATTTGCTGTTTCAGTATTAGAGTAACCCGTCAAACCGTTGTAGACCGTTACGTACTCGTATGGTGTCAAACTTTTTACCGTATGTCTTACCGCCCGAGAAGCTATCCCGCTGATTCGAGAATGTACCTTCGTGTTCAGTGGAGCAAATTACTATAAACTGTAGTATAGGGAGCCTTAATTTCACTAATGAACTCGAAATCCGAGTGCCAAACCGTTCGAGAACATTGCCACCTTCTGGTAGAGACGAACGACTATGACTATAGCTACACCTATCCTGTGACTCCGAGGGACAAACCAGGCTTTCCGGGTGTATCTCCCCACAACGGTATTGGCATTGGTCAGCTTAATTCACGTTATGGGTATGGAAGTAGGGCGTCAACCCGTTTGGCAGCTGTACCAATTGGTATGAAGTCTAACGCTTGACTGAAAACCTTACCCTCAGAAAGCCTAACCCGCTGCATCGAGAGTATAACGTAGTATTCAGGGGGAAGAATGTGTCTAAAATTTAGTGACGGGCACCTTACCTTCATGTGTGAATAAGAAGATCTAGAGCCAAACCGTTCGAGAACGTTACAACCTTCTTTGAGGATCGAACAGCTTAGTCAATATCTTCACCTATCCTGCTATTCCGAGAGTCACACTAGGTATATCCGTACTCAACCTACTGCACACTATTCGCAATAGACACCTAAATTCACGGTTTCAATATTAAAGTAGGGGTTCAAGCAGTTTGAGAGCGTTACCAATTGTTATATAGTCAATCGTTTTATCGAATGCCTCACCTTCCGAAAAACTGACCTGCTGTATCCAGGGTATATTAGAAAGTTCAGTGGCGCGAACAAGAATATATTTCTGTGACTCGCACCTTAATTTCATACACGAAATTGAAAATCGAGGCTGAAACGGTTCGAGAACGTTATCACCTCCTGTGAAAGACGAACGGCTGAGTCAATCGCTTCACGTATCGTGTGGGTCGGAAAGTCAACACAGGTACGACGCCAGTATGTGCGCTGAACAATTTTGGCAATAGACAACTTATTTCACGGTTTGAATATTAAAGTAGACGGTCAAATATTTTAAGAGCGTTATAAATTATCATAAAGTCAAACGTTTTACCGAAGGCCTTACCTTCCAAGAACATAACACGCTGTATCGAGAGAGTATCATCGTGTTCAGAAGGGAGAATTGCTACGCATTTAAATGACGTGCAACTTCTTTTGATGTATGAATTTGAAGACCGGGTCTCATTCCTGTCGAGACCCTTACCACCTCCTATTAGAGTCAAATGGCTAAGTCAACGGCCTCAGCTATCCTACAATTCCGAAAGTGGAACTAGATATCCCAATTGAAAGTTCGCTGAATAGTATGAGCAGTAGACACCTTAAATCACGGATTGAATATATAAGCAGGCCAGCAAACTGCTGTAGACGATTACCTATTCGTGTAGAGTGAATCTGTTTACAGAACCATTTCCCTCTGAAAAACTAACCCGCTGTGTCGAGCGCATAACATCGTGATCAGCGGAACAAATTAGTAAACATGTTAGTGCCGCGTCCCATAATTTCCTGTATGATTTTATGGATCTAGTGTCAAACGGTTTGAGAAGGTTACGACCACCTTTGAGAGTCGGACGGCTATGTCAATAGCTTCACCTGTCCAGGTATTCGGAGAGTCAAACCTGGTATACCTCGATTAAATCCGCTGAACAGTATTGCCAATAGACACCTTAATTCACTGTTTGTATTTTAATGCAGAGCGTGAAACCATTGTAGATCATTACCTACTGGTAGAAAGTAAGACGTTTAACGAAGGCGCTACCTTCCGCGAGTAACACCCCCTTCTCGAGAATATAATTTCATGTTCAGCGAATGAACTTAGTATTCATCTCAGTGACGGCCACGTTAACTTCATGTACTATTTGGAAGATCGATGGTCAATGCGTTCGAGAACGTTATCACCTTCTTTGAGTGTCGAACTGCTAAGACAGTAGCTTCACCTAAACTGTGATTCCATCTGTAAAACCAGATATTCCGGGAGTAAATCCGCTGAACAGCATTGACAACAGCAACCTCAGTTTACTGTTCGAATATTGATGTGCAGAGTAAAACCGAAGTAGAACAATGCATACGAGTATAGCGTCAAACGTATTACTGAAGTCTTTACCCTTCGAAGAGCTAACCCGTGTATCATGAGTATAACATGGCGTTCAGTGGGATGAATTAGTAGAGATCCTGGTGTCGCGAAACTTAATTTCATGTATGAATTAAAAGGTCGTGGGTCAAGCAGTCTGCGAAAGTTGCCGGTCCCTTTGAGGTTCGGACGCGGAAGTCAATAGCTACATATAACCTGGTACTCCGATAGCCAAACGAGATATTCCGCGAGTAAATGCGCTGCAAAGTATTGACCGTAGATGCCTTATTTCACAGTTTGAGTATTAAGTCATACCGTCAACCCACTGTAAAACGTTACTTATTCGAATAGGGTTAAGCATTTTCCAGATAGCCTTACCTTCGGAGAAGCTAACCAGCCACTTCGAGGATATATCTTCGTGTTCAGAGGATCAAATTAGTAAACATTTTAGTGACGTCCACATTAATTTCATCTATGAATTAGAAGTTCGAGTGTCAAACCGCTCGAGAACGTTGCCACCTTCTGTTTGAGACGATCGGTTACGTCAATAGCTTCACCTATCATGCGATTTCGTGGGACAAACCAGGTATTCTGGGAGTAAATCTGCTGAACAGTGTTGGCAACAGTCGCCTTGATTCACCGTATGAGTATTAAAGTAGAACGTCGAACCGTTTGAGAGCGTTACCAATTGGTATAAAGTCAAACTCTTTACCGATGGCCTTACCTTCAGAGATGTTATCCCGCTGTAATGTGAGCATAACTGCTTGTTCAGGGAAACACATTAGTATCCATTTTTTTGTGACGGGCACCTTAATTTCATGCATGAATCAGGAGGCCGAGTCTCAAATCCTTCGTGAACGATTACATTTTCTTCGAGAATCGCACAGCGAAGTCAATAGCTTCATAAATCCTGTGGTTCCGAGAGTCAAACTGGGTAATCCGGCAGTAAATCCGCTCATCAGTATTGACAATAGACATCGAAATTCACGAATTGCATTTTAAATTTCAGTGACAGTGAGCATGAGAGCGTTACAAATTTGTATACCGTCACAATTAGTATCGAAGACCTTAACTTCATATAAGACTAACCTGCTTATCGTCAGCGTAACTCCGTGACCAAAGAAGCAAATCAGTGTTGACTCTAGTGACACTAACCCTAATTTCAAGTATGTATACAAAGATCGAGGGTCAAACCATTCGAGAACGATAACATCTTCTTCGAGAGTCTAATGCCTCAGTCAATAGCTTCATCTATCCTCTTGATTCCGAGAGTCAAACCAGGCACTCCGGGAGTAAATTCCCTGTACATTATTGGCGACAGACATCTTACTTCACGGTTTGAATATTAAAGAAGGGCGTCAAGCCGTATGAGAGAGTTACCAATTGGTATAAATTCAAACGTTCAAATGAAGGCCTTACCTTCCGAGAAACTAACCCGCTGCATCGACAGTATAACTTCGTGTATAGGGAAGAAAATTAGTTTACAGTTTAGTGGCGGGCGCGGTAAATTCGTGTATATATAAGACGATCGTGGTTCAAAACGTTCGAGAACTTTACAATCTTAATTTAGAATAGAACGGCCACGTCAATATCTTCACATATCGTGTGATTCCTAGAGCCAAACGAGGTATACCAGGAGAAAATCCGTTGTACATTATTAATATTAGACATCCTATGTCACGGTAGAAACGTTAAAGTACAGAGATAAACCGTTGTAGAACGTCAAGTATTGGAATGGTGTCAATCGTTCTACCGAAGGACTTTCCATCCGCGATCATAATCCACTATAACGACATTTTATCTCCGTGTTCAAAGGAGCACATTATTATATATTTTAGAGACAGGCACCTTAATTTCATGTATTAATTTGAAGATCTGTGGTCAAACTGTTCGAGAATGTTATCACCTACTTTGAAAGTCGCACACCTAAGAGAACGTCTCCGACTGTCTTGTTATTCCAATAGTCAAACCAGATATTCCGGGAGTCCATCCGTTGTACACTAATGGCAACGGACACAGTAATTCACGATTTGAATATTAAAGTCGGATGGGACATCGTTTGATAACGTTACGTATTGGGGTAATGTTAACCCTTTGACCGAAGACCATACCCACCCAGAACCTAACCCGCTGTATCGAGAGTATAATTTCGAGTTCAGAGAAATAAGATAGCGCATACTTTAGTGACGGGCATTATAATTTCATGTATAAATTAGACGATCGAGGGTCAAACCATTGCAGAACGTTACCAACATTCTTGGTAGTTGCTCAGCTAAGTCAATAGCTTCACCGATCCTGTGATTTGGTGAGTATATTCCGGTATCCTGGGCCTAAGTCCGCTGACGATTTTTGTCAATGGACACCTTAATTCACAGGTTGAATATTACAGTAGAGCGTCAACTCGTTTGAGAGCATTACCAATTGTTATAAGGTCAACCGTTTGACGAAAGCTGCACATTCCGTGAACCTCACCGGCTTGTACAGAAAGTAAGTTCGTGTTCACATAAAGAAATTAGTATTCATTTCAGTGGTGGGCACCTTATCTTCATGTACGAACTTGAATATCGAGGATCAAGCCGCTCAAAAAAGTTGCCACCTTCTGTGAGAGACGAAAGGCTAAGTCAGTAGCTGACCGATGCTGCGATTCTAGGAGTCAAACCAGGTGTTCCGGGAGTAAATCTGATGAACAGTATAATTGAGACAAAGCTTCATTCACGGTTTGAATATTGAAATACAGCGTCGAACCGTTTGAGAACGTTACCGCTCTATTTGAAATTTGAATGGATGATTCAAGAGCTTCACCTATCTTGTGATTTGGAGATTCAAACCAGATATTCCTCGAGTAAATCTGCTATAGTGTATTCATATTAGACACCTTATTTCACGATTTGAATATTGAAGTAAAGCGTCAAACCATTGGAGAGAGTTACCAATTGGTATAAAGTCAAACGTTTTGAAGAAGGCCTTACCTACCGCGAAACTCACCCGCTTTATCGAGAGTATAACTTCGTGTTAAGAAAATGAGATTAGTATTTATTTCAGTGATGGGCAACTTAACATGATGTACGAATTAGCAGATCACGGGTCACCCGATTCCGGAACATTACGACATTCCGTCAGGGGCGAACGGCTGGGTCAATTGCTTCACCTACCTTGGCATTCCGTGAGTCACACTAGGTATGTCAGGAGTCAGTCATCTGTACACTATTGGCAATGGACAACTTCATTCACGATATAAATATTAAAGTAGAAGGTTAATTCAACGGAGAACATTATCAAATGATTTAAAGTCATACTTCGTACCGGATACATTGCCATTCAAGAATTAGCCCGCAGTTGCAAGTGTCATGCTTAGTAGTCACGGAAACAAATTAGTAGACATTATAGCAGAAGCACAACATATTTTGATATAAGAATTATAAGATCGAGGGACAAACGGTTCGAGAACGTTACCGCCACATGTGAAAGTCGAACGGCAAAGTCAATCGCTTCACAAATCCTGTGAATCGGAGAGTCAACCCAAGTACAACGTGAGTAAGTGCGCTGAACAATTTTGGCAATAGACACCTTATTTCACGGTACGAATATTAAAGTAGACGGTCCAATCGTTTGAGAGTGTAATAAATTGGCATAAAGTCAATCGATTGAAAGATGGCCTTACCTTCTGAAAAACCGATCCGCTGCATCAAAAGGTATAACAGCGAGTTCAGAGGTGCGAACGTTTATACATTTTAGTGACTCGTACCTCAATTTCATTCATGAATTATAAGATCGAGTGTCAAACCGTTCGACAATGTTACCACCTTCTGCGATAGTCGAACAGCTAAGTCCATAGATTCACCTCCCTTGTAGTTCGGAGCGTTAAACCAGGTTCTCCGGGAGTAGGTCCGCTGAACACTATTGGCTATATACACCGTAATCCAAGGTTCTAATATTATAATATAGCGTGGAACCATTTGAAAAAGGTACCAACTGCTATAAAGTCAAACGCATTACCGAAGGCCATACCCTCCGAAAGCAAACCCGCTGTATCGAGAGTATATCCTCGTGTGCAAAGAATGAGATTAGAATTCATTTCTGTGACGGGCACCATGACTTCATGTATGAATTATAAGGTCGAGGGTCAAACATTTCGAGAACGTTACCAGGATCCTTGACAACCGCAGAGCTATGTCAGTACCTCCACGTAACCTATGACTCCGAGACTCAAACCAGGTATTTCGGAAGTAAACCCGCTGAATAGTATTGGCAGGATNGTAACCTATGACTCCGAGACTCAAACCAGGTATTCCGGGAGTAATCCCGCTGATTGGTATTGGCAAGAGGCACCATAATCTATGGCATAAATGTTAATGGACAGAGTCACACCATGTACATCGTAAATAATATGTATAAAGACAAATTTTCTACCGACAGCCTTACACTCCGAGAAGCCTAACCAGCTGCATCGAGAGTTTGATTTCGTACTCGGAGAAAGACATTAGTATACATTTTAGTGATGGGCATCATAATTTCTAGTATGAATTAGAAGAGCCGGAGTGAAATCATTACAGAACGATACCACCATCTCTGAGGGACGCACAACAAAGTCACAAGCTCCACCTCTCGTGTGATTTCGGTTGTCAAGCAACGTAGTTCCGGGAGTATGTCCGCAGCACGGTATTGGCTCTAGACACATTAATTAGCGGTATATACTTGAGTACCTGGTTTACTTGTCGGAGTCACAGGATATGTGCGGCTATTGACTTAGATGTGCGACTATCAAGGAAGGATGTAACGTTCTCGAACTCTTTGACTCTCGCTGTTGATACTTATACACAGACATGTGGTCTCCGTCTGCGAAAATGGCTCCTAATTTTTTTCCGTTAACATTAAGTCGGACACACGCTACAGCAGGCTTGGTTCTCAGAAGGTAAGGTATTCAAAAATGGAATGACTGTATTCGAATTGGTATTGTTTTCAAACGGTTTTACGCTGTATTCTAATATTCAAACCACGAAATAATCTGTCCATTGCTAAAACTCTTCAGCGGACACTCTTGCGGAATACCTGGTTATACTCTCCGAATTACAGGATAGCTGTAGCTATTGAGATAGCCGTCCGACATTCACAGAAGGTGGTAACGTTCTCGATCGGTTTGACCTTCGATCTTTGGATTAATGTTTGAAGCTAAGGTGCCCGTCACTGAAATGATGACTAATTTCTGTCTCTGAACACGAAGTTGCACTCTCGAGACGCCGAGCTTGCTTCTCCAAAGGTAAGGCCATCGGTAAAGTTTTTGAATTTATACCAACTGACAATGCTCTCAAATGGTTGGACGCTTTACTTTCCTACTCAAACCGTGAATGAAGGTGTCTATTGGCAATACGGTTCAGGGGATTTACTCCAGCAATACCTGTTTGCACTCTCCGCTTCAGTAGGTAGGAGAAGCTATTGACTTAGCCGTTCGTCTCCCACAGAAGGTTGTAACTTCTTCGAACGATTTGACACTAGATCTTCTAATTCATGCGTGGAATTAAAGTGCGCGTCACTAAAATCTATACCAGTTTGTACCTTTGAACACGCTGTTATAATCCCGATACGGAGTGTCAGTTTTTCGGACGGTAAGGCATTCTGTAAGAAGCTTGACCACACACACATATGTATTGATATACAGCGGCGTGGCGGCCTGATTTACTGTTCAAACCGTATATTGTCGTGTCTATTGCCAATTCTGTACAATGCATTTACTCCCGGAGTAACTGGTTTGTCTGTTGGAATCGGGGGATAGGTGAAGCTATTGACATAGCCGTTCGACTTCCAAAAAGGTGTGAAGGTTCTGGGATGGTCAGATTCCCGATTATTCTATTCATATATGAAAATAAGGTATGCCTCCGCCATTATGTCTATTAACATGTTTCCGTGTGCACTGAGCGCGACTCTTGTTACAGCGGGTTATTTATTTGGAAGTCAAGGTATTCGGTAAAAAGTTTGACCTTATAACATGTGATAATGTTCTCCAACGGTTCGACTCCATACATTAAAATACATACCTCGTGTTTTGGGGACAATGCCAATACTGTTCAGAGGATTTACTCCTGCAATGCCAGGCTTGACTCTCGGAGTCAGAAGTATAGGTGAAGTTATTGACTAAGCCGTTCGAGTCTCAACGAATGTGGTATCGTTCTCGAACTGTTTGACACAAGATCTCCTAATTGATACATGAAATTGAGGTGTCCGCCGCTAAAATGAGTACTAATTTGTTTCTCTGAGCACGAAGTTATATTCCAGATACAGCGGGTTAGGCCGTCGGAGGGTTAGGTATACGGCAAGAAGTATGAATTTATACCAATTGGTGACAATCTCTTTTGGATAGGCGCTCTAATTTAGTATACAGACAGAGAATTAATGTGGCTCTTGCCAATACTATTCATCGTACTTATTCCCGATATACCTGATTTGGATCGGAGGGTCAGAGGGTTGGTGAAACCATTGACTGAGACGATCGGCCTTCGAAGATGGTAGTAACGGTAACGAACGGTTTCACACGCGATCCTCTAACTCATACACGAAATTAAGGTGTTTTCACTAAAATGTCGATTAATTAGNGATTGGTAGGTGTGTGGTAAGGTGCGCCACACACTGCGCTGATTGGGCGTATCCCAATCCCGCGCCCATGGGGGCCGTGTGGATTGAGCCATCGAGGCAGGTACCGCACGTTAAATCATCGACACTCGTTGCATCGGGATGTGTTCTCGGAAGGTAAGGTATTCCGTAAAAAGAATGGCTATATACGAATTGGTAATGTTCCCCGACGGTTTGGCTCCCACCATTAATATTCAAACCATGAATGAATGTTTCTGTTGCAAATAGAATTCAGCGGATTTGCCCATGGAATACCAGGCTTGATTCTCGGAATCACAAATATTGGTGAAGCAATTGACTCAGCCGATCGACTCTCAAAGAAGCTGGAAACGATATCGAACGGCTGGACACTCGATCTTCTAATGCATACATGGAATTAAGGTGCCGTCACTAAAATGTCTACTAAATTGCATCTCTGTACTTGAAGTTATGCTTTCGATACAGCGGGATATGTGCGCGGAAAGTAAAGCGTACGGTACGAAGTTTGTCGTCAGACCAATTGGTAAAGTTTTTCTACGGTTTGCCCTTCTACTTTAATACTGATTCCCTGTAGTAATGAATCTATTGACAATATCGTTCAACCGATTTACTCCCGGATTACCAAGTTTGACTCTCGGAATCACAGTATATATTCAGATATTGAATAAAGTGTGCAACNTTGGTTATGATCATCAACTGATTGACTCTGAACTTTAATATTCAAACCGTGAAGTAAGTTGCCTATTGCCAATACTGTTCAGCGGATTTTCTACTGGAATGTAAGGCTTGACTCTCGGAATCACAATTGTAGGTACAGCCATTGACGCAGCCGTTCGACTCTCGAAGATGCTTGTGTCGCTCTCGAACAGTGTGACACTAGATCTTCTAGTGCATAGGTGAAATTAACGTGCCCGTCGCTAAAGTGTATGCTAATTTGCTTCACTGAACGCGAAGGTATGATCAGGTTGCAGCGGGTCAGCTTCACGGAATGTGAGGTCTTCGGTAATATGTTTCACTAAATTGCAGTTGGTATCGATCTACAACGGCCTGATTCTGGTCCATAATATTTATACCGCGAAATCGGGTGTGTGATGCCAATATTGTTCAGCCGATTTACTGCCGCAGATATTCTACTAGAATATAAGGTTTGACTCCCGGAATCCTAGGATAGGTGAAGCCATTGACTTCGCCGTTCGACTCTCAAATAAGGTGGAAACGTTCTCGAAAAGTGTGACATTCTATCTCCTAATTCGTACTGGAAATTAAGTTGCTCGTCACTAATAAGAATACTAATTTGGTCCTCGAAACACGAAGTTTTACTCTCGATGCAACGGGTTAGGTGCTCGGAAGGTAAGATCTTCTGTAAGAAGATTGACCATATAGAAAGAGGAAAAGTTCAGCGACGGCTGACTATGTACGATAATACTCATACCGTTTGAATGAGCACGTTTATTTTCAACACTGTTCAGGTGATTTACTCCTAGATTACCTGGCTTGACTCTCGAAATCACAGGGTAGGTGGAGCTATTGACTTAGTCGTTCGTGTCTCACAGAAAGTGGTATCCTTCTCGAATGGTTTGATCCTTGATCTTCTAGTTCACGCATAAAATGAAGGTGTCAGTGACTAGAATGCATACTAGTTTCCTTCCGCTAACAAGAGGTAATGCTTCCGATACAGGTGGTTGGCTTTACGGAAGGTAAGGCCATCGGGAAATGTTAGACTATGTATCATTATGTAACGTTCTACATCCGCTTGACCCTCTACTTTAATATCTATAAGCTGAAATTGGGTGTCTAATGCCAATGATGTACCACAGATATACTCCAGGAATACTTCGCGTGGCTCTAGGAATCACAGGGTAGGTGAAGCAGTTGACTTAGCCGGTCGTCTCTCACAGATGTTGGTAACCCTCGAACGGGTTGACAGTCGATTTGCTTATTCATACATGAAATTAAGGTGTCTGTCACTATAATGTACACTAATATGTTCCTCTGAACACGATGGTATGCTCTCGGTACAGCGCAATAGGCCTTCGGTGGGTAAGGTCTCCGGTAAGAGGTTTGTCTTTACACAAATAGGTAACGTTCTCAGACGGTTTCACGATCTACTTCAATATTCAAATTGTCCATTAAGGTGTATTGCCAATAGTGTACAGCGGATTGACTCCAGGAATACCAGGTTTGACTATCGGAATAACAGGATAGGTGAAGCTACTCACTTAGCCGTGCGACACACAAGAAAGGTGGAAACGTTCACCAACGGTTTGACTCTTGATCTTCGCATTCATACATGACAATAAGGCGCCCCTCATTCAAAAGTATACCAGTTTGAATCTCTGAGCACGAAATTGTACTCGCGATACACCGGGTTTATGTTCTGGGAGGGTAAGGTCTTTGGTATTACGTATGACTTCACAGCAATTACTACCGTTCGCAAACGGTTTGACACTGTATTTTAATATTCAATCCGAGACATAAAGTGTCTATTACCAACACTGTTCAGCGCATTTACTCCAGGAATACCTATATTGGTTCTCGGAATCGCAGGACAGTTGAAGCTATTTACGCAGTCGTTCGTCCCCCGCAGAAAGTGGCAACGTTCTCGAGCGATATAACGCTCGATCTTCTCATTCGTGCATGAAGTTAAGGTGCAGTGACTAAAATGAAAACTAATTTCTTTCTCCGGGCTCGAAGATATACCCTCGGTGGTCACGGTCAGGTTCCTGGACGGTAGGGCCTTCGGTAAAGCGGTCGACTTTATACCAATTGTTAATGCTCTCAAATGATTTGACGTTCTACTTTAATATTCAAATCGTGAATTAAGGTGTTTATTTCTGATATTGTTCAGCGGATTCACTCCCGGAGTACCTGTTTGACTCTCGGTATCGCATGTTAGGTGAAGCTATTGACATCGCCGTTCGTCTCTCGCAGAAGGTGGCAACGTTCTCGAACCGTTTATCCCTCGATCTTCTATATCATACATGCAGTTAAGGTCCCCCTCACTGAAATGAATTCCAATTTCTTTCTCTGAACATGACCTAATTCTATTGACGAAGCTGGTGTGGTTCGCGGAAGGTAAGGTCTTCGGTAAAATATTTGACTTCATAGGATTTGGTAACGTTCTCAAACGGTTTATCGCCCAATTTTAACACTATTCCTACCAGGACCGTTCAAATGACCGTTTTTAAATTCTCAATTGGAATTTCCTACATTCAACGTATGTGAATCGCCATTAAACTTTACGGCTTCTCCTCATATACATGTATGATTCATTTTTCAATATTAACTTATTTTTTTATTGTTTATTTTCGGAGAAATATTTGTAGTCTGTCTTACCTACCATGTCCGGTCATTTGACCGCTAGTACGATTTATACAATTTTGAAATAGTTTCCCTCTAAGACACAATGCCAAAACTATAAAGTCGTTTCAAACGAAAGGTAATGTATTTGTGGCACGATTTTATCCGCGATGTGCTTGCGGAAAATGGTTTACGGCACTTCCAATTATTTACAGTTCGACTATAGGGTTAGCGTTGCTTATCTGCTTGATTTATATCCGATACGGTCCAGATCCTCGAATGTTCTTACGCCATCTTATCTACTATGACGTAAAATAAATAAACTTATATCTGAAGGAAATGTATTGTCGTCTTCTCACGAATTCAAATCAGTATTGTCTTGCGACACGAACAGAGTGCATCGAAACGTGACAGTCACAAAGAGCATACTTGGAAGTCCTTTAGTATTATTTTGTAANTTGTACCAATTGGAATCATTCTCAAACGGTTTGACTCTCTACTTTCATATTCATGCCGTGAGTTAATGTTTCTGTTGCCAATACTGCTCAGCGGATGTACTCCTGGAACACCAGGCATGACGCTTGGAATCATAAATATGGGTGAAGCTGTTGACTCAGCCTTTCGAATCTAAAGGAAGGTGGTAACGTCCTGGAAAAGTTTAACACTAGATCTTCCAGGTGATGCATGGAATTATGGTGCCGTCACTAAAATGTGCCCAAACGTATTTCTCTGATCACGAAGTCATACACTCGGTACAGCGTGTTAGGTTCTCGAAAAGTAAGGTATACGGTAAGAACAATGTCCTCATACCAATTGGAGACGTTCTCAAACGGATTGACTATCTACTTTAATATTCAATCCGCAAATTAAAGTGTGTAGGGTCAATACTGTTCCGTGGATTTACTCCCGGAAAACATGGCTCGTCTCCCGGTGTCACCAGAGAGGTGTGGCTATTGACACAGCCGTTCTAATCGCAATGAAGGTGGTATCGTTCTCGTACAGTTTGACACACGATCTTCTAGTTCATAATGAAATTAAGATCCCCATCACTAAAATGATTACTTACCTGATCCTCTCAATACGAAGTTATTCTCACGACACAGCGGGTTATCTTCTTGGAAGGTAAGGCCTTCGGTAAATTATTGACTATATAGCAATAGGTTACGTTCTCAAATGGATTGACGCCCTACTTTAATATTAAATCTGTGAATTAACGTGTCTAGTGCCATTACTGTTCATCGGATTTACGTCCAGAATACCAGGATCCACTCTAGGAATCGTGTGATATGTGAAGCTATTTGCAATGCGGTTCTATATTCAACTAAGGTGGTATTGTTCTCAAATGATTTGACCCGCGTTCTTCAATATCATACATGGAACTAAGGTTCGAGTCTCTAAAATGTCAATTTATATGTTTCCATGAACACTATGCAAGGCACCCCCTACAGCGGGTAAAGTTTACAACTATTATACGCTCTACATTAATATTCGAATCGTGAAGTAAGGTGTCAATTAACAGAACTGTGCAGCTGATAGACTCCTTAAGTAGTTGGTTTGACTCTCCGAATTACAGGATAGGTGAAGCTAATCACTTAGATGTTCGACTCTCAAAGACGGTGGTAACGATATCGATCTGTCTGACTGTCGATTTTGATACATATTCTTGAAAATGTGGTGTCCGCCTGCTGCGAAGTCTGCTAACTTGTTTCCGTGAACAATAAGCAAGACACTGCCTATGGCGGGTTAGGTTCTCGGAGGGTAAGTTATCCAGTAAAATGTTTAAATGCATATTAATATGTAACGTTGTAAAACGGTTTGCTCTGTACTTTAATATTTATTCCTTGAATTTGTGTATCTAATACCCATGCTGGCCAGGAGAGTTATTCCCTGAATACCTGGTTTGTCTCTCGCAATCACAGGAAATGTGGGGTTATTGAATTAGCCATACGCATCACATGGAAAGGTGTAACGTTCTCGATCGGTTTGACGCTTGTCTTACTAATTCATGCATGAAATGAAGGTGCTCGTCCCTAAATGTATACTAGTTTGTACCTAATAACACGGTGTTATAATTCGGATACAGCGCGTTAGTTTTTCGGGGTAAAGGCATTCGGTAACAAGTTTGACACTACATCTGTGGGTATTGTTCTACAACGGCGTGACAGCTGGCATTAATATTCAAACAGTGAATTAAGGTGTCTATACGCAGTACTGTTCAGGGGATTAACTCCAGGAATACCTGATTTAACTATTGGAATCACACGATAGCTATAGCTATTGCCATAGATGTGTGAAATTCAAATATGGTGATAGGGTTTTCGAATTGTTTGGCACTCGATCTTCTAATTTTTACATGAATTTAAGGCGTGCGTGACTAAAACGTATACCAATTTATTTCGCTGAAAACAAAGTTATACCCACTATTCAGCGGGATATTTTCTCGGGTGGTAAGGTATACGGTAAAGAGTATGACTCTATGACAATTTTTAACGTTCACAAACAGTTTGACGCTCTACTTTCCTATTCAAACCGAGAAGTAGGCACTAACTATTCACGTACATTGTAAAACCGTTGTAGATCGATAACAATATGTATACAGTCATTCTTCTTCAAGAAGGCCTTGTCCTTCGAGAAACTAATCCGCGGTATAGAATATAACTTCACGTTCAGAGAAACATATTAGTTTTCAATTTAGTGACGGGCACCCTTATTTCGTGTATGAATTAGAAGATCGAGGGCTCAAGATTTCGAGAACGTTAACGACGTCTTTGAGAGTCGATCAGTTATGTCAATACCTACGCTTATCCTGTGATCCCAAGAGGCAAACTTGGTAATCCGCGTCTAAATCTGCTGTACATTATTGGCATTAGACACTGAATTTTACGGTATGGATACTAAAGAACAGAGTCAAAGTGTTGTAGAACGTTACCTATTGCTCTATGGTCGGACTTATTACAGCAGGCCGTATTTTCCGAGAAGCTAATCCCTGGTACCGAGAAAATACCTTCGTGATCAGAGAAAAAAGTTAGTATACATTTCATTGCCGGTTCATTAAATTCATTTATGGATTGGAATATCGAATTTCAAACGGATTGAGGTCATTACCACCGCCATTGAGAGTCGTGACGTGCTGGATCAGTAGCTTCTGCAATCCTGTGATTCCAAGAGTCAAATCAGGAAATCCTGTAGTAAATCCGCATTAGAGTATTGACAGTTGTCCCCTTAATTCACGGCATGAATTTTAATGTAGAGCGTCAAACCTTCGGAGAACACAACCAATTCGTATAATGTCAAACGTTTCCCGCCAAAGTCAGCCGCTTCATCGAGAATATAAGGTCGTGATCACAGAAAGAAATTGGTACTCATTTGAGTCTCGTTCACCTTAACTTCATGTATGAATTAGAAGATTGATGTCCAAACTTCTCGAGAATGTTGCCATCTCCTGTGAGAGACGAACGGCTGAGTCAGTAACTTCAGCAATCTTGCCGTTCCGAGAGTCAAATAAGTATTCCAGGAGTAAATCCGCTGCGCAGTATTGGCCATATATACCTTAAATCGCGGGTTGAATGTTAAAGCAGACCGTCAAACCGTTGTACGACGTTACGTATCCCTATAGAGTCAAACTTTTTAACGAAGGCCTTACCTTACGAGAAGCAAACCCGCTGTATCGAGAATATAACTACGCGTACAGAGAAATAAATTAGTCTCCATTTCAGTGACGAGATCCTGAACTCCATGTATGAATAAGAAAATCGAGTGTCAAACCGTGCGCCAACGTTACCAGCCTTTGTTGAGAGAAGAGCGGCAAAGTTAATAGCTTCACCAATCTAGTGATTCCGAAACTCTAACAAAGTATTCCGCAAAGGAGCAAATCCGCAGGAAAATGTTGGCATTAGACACATTCATTCACGGTTTGAATTCTAACGTAGTGCTTCAAACCGTTTGAGAACATTACCAATTGGTATTAAGTCAAACGTTTTACTAATGACCTTCCCCTCCGGAAGCCTAACGCGCAGTATCGAGAGTTTGATAAGGTAATCACAGGAACAAGTTAGTACACATTTTGGGCCAGGGCACCTTAATGTCATGTGTGAAGTAGAATATCGANTCAAAATGTCATCGCGTTTGAGAAGTGCGAATGTATTATTAGAGAGAATAAATGATATCGTTGAAGAATGTTCCGAAGATGATCAGGGAATTCTGGATATGGAAAATGAAAATACGGAAAATTATGATCCATTTGAAGCCGACTCGAACACCGATGTGAATGAAGAGAATATTTCGAATGTACGTCGACGACGAAGAAGAAGGAGATTTTTAATTAGTTCCGATAGTGCGAATGAGGAAAAGGCAAGCAAAATTGCAATGGCCGAAACTGTTTGGCAGGAAGTAAAAATAGGGTCTAATCCTGGAAGAGCACCTGGTCATAATATTTTAAAGGAAACATCAGGCCGGACTGGGAACAGTAAACCTAATATTATGAAAGGCGAAGATAGGGCAGCGTTTTCTGTGATAATTCATAAGCATAAAATCGAACTTATAAAAAAGTGCACAGAAGCAGAGGTATTTTGAGTGTTGGGATTCAAATGTAATCTGTCTACTACAAAGTTATACGCTCTTTTTGCAATTATGTATGCACGCGGCGCATATGAGGCTAAGAATATCGATATAGCACTTCTATAGAATAGATAGTGGGGCCTGCCTTTTTCCTCAAATACTATGAGTTGACATGACTTTACGGAGATTATGAGATTTATTCGATTTGACGACAGAAATCAACGAGACCAACGGTTACAAACCGATAAATTCGCTATGATTTCAGAAGTTTGGTACAAGTTTATTGACAGCAGCTGAAATTGTTATGAACCAGGTCCATATATTACTATTGACGAACAATTGCTTCCATCGAAAGCAAGGTGTAGATTCACTCAATACAAGCCCAATAAACCGTACAAATTTGTTATGAAATTTTGGATAGCATCCGGTGAACGTAGCAAATATATAATAAGCGGCTTCCCATATTTGGGAAAAGATAGAAGTAGAGAACCCTCAGAACCTCTTGGAGAGTTTGTCACTTTGAAATTAGCAGAATCGTATGGAGGATGAGCAAGGAATATAACCGCAGACAATTTCTTACAAGCCTACCTTCAGCAACAAAACTTCTAGCAAAAAAAACTACCATTTTTGGGACAATTAGGGCAAATAGAAAAGAAACTTATCAAACTGAAAATCGACGACATGGCACTTTTCTCAACCAAACTCTGTCGCTCAAGTAAATGTATGTTTACATTTGACAAAGCCAAACCAAGAGCGCATGTTCGTATTCTCAGTTCAATGCACAACTCCGTAAAAGTTGAATAAAATGTCACCCGAACACCGGAGACAATTCAATTGCATAATAGCACCAAGTTTGGCGTAGATGTGATCGATCAAATGGCCAGAAATTATGCGGAAAAATCTAAATCTCGGAGATGGCCACTGCAAGCATTTTCTGATATTTTGGATTTAGCAGGGATAAATGCATGGGTGTCATATAAAGAAACTACGGAAGGAGAAATTGCAAGACAGGAATTTCTATTCCAATTGGCAGAAGAACTTGCCATCGAATACCAACAAGAGCTTGGGAATGAAAATCAACCAATATCCATCGCAAGTACAAATACAGATTCCCGCATGCGGAAAAAATGTCGGATAAGGTATTGTGAAGATAATAAGACGAACAAAATCTGTCCACAATGTAAAAAGTACGTATGCCGAGAATGTACAATTGAGAAGCCCAATTGTAACAAATGCGACGAAAAAGAATAAAATATAGATTAAGTACTCTTGAATAAAAGAAAAGGTATTTTTATGCTGGTAAACTGGCTATTGGTCTGCATTCAATATTGAGAAATATAAGTTGTGAAGGACCGGTCACATGACCGGCCGCGGTTGGAATAGGTATACGTGAGTGTCAGTAGGAATAGTATTAATATTCAAACCGTGAATTACGGTGTCTATTACCAATCCTCTTCAGCGGATTAAATCCTGGAATACCTGGTTTTGCTCTAGGAATCACAGGATGGGTGAAGCTATTGACTCCGCCGTTCGATTCTCAAAGGAGGTGGTAGGGTTCTCGAACGGTTTGACTGGCGATTTTTGTATCCATACAGGAATATAGGGCATCTTTAATTTAGAATGTCAACTAACTTGTATCCGTGAAGAGTATGCAACACACATGATACAGCGTGTTAGGATCTCGGAAGGTAAGGTAATTGGTATATTGGCTGAGTTTATAGCAATTGCTAATGTTCTTCAACGGTTAAAGCCTGAACATTAATTTCATACCGCGAGAAAAGGTATGTACTTCCAATACTGTTAATCGGTTTGACTCCCGGAGTGCCTGGGTGACTATCGAAATATCATGATAGGTGAAGCTACTGACTTAGCCGTTGGTCCCGTAAATTAGGTGGGATCATTTTCGAAATGTTTGCCCCCCGATTATTCTATTTATGCACAAGAAAACGGTTTCCGTCTGCAAAAATTTCTCCAAATTTTCTTCTGTGAGCACCAAGCGTGACACTCGCTATAGCGGATTAAGTTCGTGGAAAGTAAGGCCTTCGGCAAAACGGTCGACTTGATACCAATTGTTATCGCTCACAAACGGTTCGATACTCTTCTTTAATATTCAGACACTGAATTCAGGTGACTATTGCCAAAACTGGACAGCGGATTTATTCCCGGAATACTTGGCATGACTTTCGGAATCACAGGGTGGGTGATGCTATTGACTTAGCAGTTCGTCTCTCACAGAAGTTTGCAAACTTCTCGAGCAGCTTCACCCCGAACCTTCTAATTCGTACATGAAGTAAAGGTGACCGTCACTAAAACATATGCTAATTGGTTTTTCTTAACGCGCTGCTGCACTCTCGATACAGCGGGCTAGGCTTTCGGATGGTAAGGTCTNCTTACCGAAGGCATTACCGTAATAGAACCTTACCCGCTGTATCCAGAGTATATCATCGTGTCCAGAAATGAAAATTTGTATACACTATAGTAACGGGCACATTAATTTTATGTATCAATTGGACAATCTTGTGTCAATCCGTTCGAGATAGTTCCCACCTTCTTGGGAATCGAATGTCTAAGACTCTAGCATCACTTATCCTGCGATTCCGAGAGGCAAACCATGTATTCCGGGAGTATATCCGCTGAACAGTATTGGCAGTAGAGACCATAATCCACGTTCTGAATATTAAAGTAGATCATCACCCCTTTGAGATCTTTACTAGTTTGTACAAAGTCAAGTGCATTACGGAAAGCCTTACCGTCCGAGAAGCTAACCCGCCGTATCGAGAGTATGACTTCGTGATTAGAGAAACTCGTTAGTATAAATTTTTCTGACGGCACCTTGAGTTCATGTATAAATTAGAATATCGATGGTCAAAGCGATCGAGAACATTACCACCGTCCTTGAGCGTCGCACAGCTAAGTCAATAGCTTCACATATCCTGTGATACCGCAAGTCAAACCAGATATTCCGGGAGTAAATGCATTGTGCAGAATTGAAAAATGACACCATAATTCCCGGCATAAATAAGAAAGTAGAGAGTCAAATTGTGGAAGAAGTATAAAAATTCATACAATGTCATTTTAACCGAATTCCGTACCTTCCGAGAACCTATTCCGCTGTAGCGTGTGTCGTGCTTAATCATCAGCGAAACAAATTAGAAGACATTAAGGCAGAAGCATTCCTTATGTCCAAATATGCATTAGAATATCGAAGATCAAACCGTTCGAGAACGTTACGACCTTCCGTAAGACTCGAACGACTGATTCAATAGCTCCGGCAATCCTGCGATTCCGAGAGACAAACCAGGTATTCCGGGAGGTAGTCCGCTAAAGAGTTTTGGCAATAGACCGCTCAGTTCGCGGTTTGAATATTACAGTAAATCGTCAACCCGTTTGAGAGCATTACCAATTGGTATAAAGTCAAACGGTTTACCGGCGGCCTTCCCTTCCTACAATCTAATCCACTATATGGTGAGTATAACATCGTGTACAAACAAGCCAATTAGTACTCATGTCAGTGACTGGAACCTTATCCTCGTGCGTGAATTAGAAGATCGAGGGTCAAACCGTTCGAGAACGTTACCAACCTCTGTGATAGACGAACAGCTAAGTCACTAGGATCACCTACCGCTTGATTCCGAGGGCAGACCAGATATTCCAGGGGTAAATGCGCTTAACTGTAATAGCAATGGACACTATAATTAATTGAACATTAAAATAGAACGTCAGACCGTTTGAGAACGTTTCCAACTGGTTGAAGTTAATCGCTTTACAGAAGACCATACATTCTGAGATCAAAACCCGCAGTACCGGGTGAATAGCTTCCTGTTCAGTGATACAAATTAGTAATCATTTTAGCAGACGAAATACTTATTTTCAAGTATGAATAGAAAAGCCGACAGTCAAACATTACTAGGACAATCCCACTTTCTCTGAGAGACTAACGTAGTATCAACATCTTCTCCTCTCCTGTTGCTCCGATAGTCAAACTAGATATTCCGGGACCCAATCAGCTGTACACTATTCGCACCAGACACCTTAAATTACGATTTGAATATGAAAATAGATCGTGACACCGTTTGGGAACGTGAGTATTGGTAAAATGTCAACCACTTTACCGAAGACCTTACTGTCCGAGAAGCTAACCCGCCGTATCGAGAGTATATCATTGTGAAATATATTCGCAATAGTATTGGCAATGTACAGTAGCAAACCGTTGTAGATATCTACCCATTTATAGAGAGTCACAATTTGCACTGAGGGCCNACCGTGAAGCGTTTGACTCTATACCAATTGGTAACGTTCTCCCTCGGTTTGACACTCGATCGTCTTGTTCGCACATGAAACTAAGGTGCCCCTCACTAAAATGTATAGTTACATGTATCTCTGCACACGTAGTTATACTCTCGATACTGCGGGTCATGGTCTGGACGTGTAAGGTCTTCGGTGAGCAGTATGACGTTAAAGAAACTGGTAACGTTCTCAAATGGATAAACGCACTACTTTAATATTCAAACTGTGAATTCAAGTTTCTATTGCCAATACGCTTCAGCGGCTTTACGCCCGATATACCTGATTTGACTCTCGGAATCAGAGGATGGATGAAGCCATTGACGCAGCCGTTCTACACTCAAGGAACGTGCTATCGTTCTGTAGCGTTTTGACCATCGATCACTAATTCATCCATGAAATCAGGGTGCCAGTGGTTAAAAGGGATAAAAATTTGTCTCTCTGATCACGATGTTATACTCTCGGAACAGCGGGATATGCTTTCGGAAGGCATGGTCTTCAGTAAAACGTTTGCCTTTATAAGATTTGCTTGCTATCTTAACCGGATTGACGATCTATTTTAGAATTCAAACCTTGAATTAATGTATCTATTGCCAATAGTGCACGGGGAATTTACTTCCGGAATGACTGGTTTGACTCTCGGAGTCATAGGACATGTGAAGTTATTGACTTAGCCGTTCCACTATCAAAAACGTGGTACCGTTCTCGAACGGTTTGATACTCGATCTTGTAGTTAATATATGAAAATAAGGTGTGCTTCAGCTATAATGTTCACTAATCTGTTTCCGTATGCTCTACGCATGATACTCGCTAATGCGGGCTAGTTCTTGGAAGTTAAGGTATCCGGTAAAAAGTATGACCTTATATCATTTCGTAATATTCTCCGTCGAATTGACCTCCTACTTTAATATTCATATCGGGAAATAAGGTGTTTATTGCCAATACTGTACTGGGAATTTACTGCCGGAATATCTGGTTTGGCTCTCGAAATCGCATGATAGGTCAAACTATTGACGTAGCCGATCGTGTCTCGCAGAAGGTGGTAAAGATGTCGAACGGATTGACTCTTGATCTTTTAATTCATGCATGAACTTAAGGTGCCAGTCAATAAAATGCATACAAACTTGCTTCTCTGAACAAGAAGTTATAGTCTCGATAGAATAGGCTAGGTTCTCGGAAAATAAGGTCTGCTTTAATAAGTCGGACTATTAGGCATTGTGTAACATTCTTCAACGCTTTGACTCTGTTTATTAATATTCATACCGCAAAATTGCGTGTCTAATGCCAATAATGTACATCAGGTTTAGACGCGTATACCTGGTTTGACTCTTGGCATCACAGGATATGTGAATCTGTTAACTTAGCCATTGGACTAATAAAGAAGGTGGCAACTTTCTCGAGAGGTTTTACTCATGATGTCTCTATTCGTGTATGCAAATAAGGAGCCCGTCCTTAATATGTATACTAACATGTTTCTCTGAACGCGAAGTTATAATCTCGATACGGGGCGTCATCTTCTTGGAAGGTAATGCCTTCTGTAAAATGTTTGACTNATATGTTAGTAGACATTTTAGAAGACGGACACTTTAATTTCATGTATCGGTAGGAAAATTGAGTGTCAAACCATTCGAGAACGTCACTACCTACCTGGAGAGTCCAACAGCTAAGTCAATAGCTTTTCCTATACTGTTATTCCGAGAGTCAAACCAGGTAAGCCAGGCTTAAGTCTGCTGAACGGAATTGTCATTAGACACCATCATTCACGGTATGATTATTAATTTATTGAGTAAATCTATTGGATGACCTTAACCATTGGTATAGAGACAAACTATTTACTGAAGGCCGTACTGTCCGAGAAGCTATCCCGCTGTAGGGAGTGTTTCGCTTAGTGGTCATGGAGTTAAATTGGTAGACATTTTACCAGACGGACACCGCATATTCAAGTATGAATAGCAAAATCGAGAGTCTAACCGTTCGAGAACGGAACCACCTTCTTCGCTAGTCGCACAGTTACGTCAGTAGCAGAACCTGTCCTGTGAATCCGAAATGCAAACCAGGTTTCCGGCAGGAAGTGAGCTGCTCAGTATTGGCAATAGACACCTTAATTCACACTATGAATGTTAAAGTAGAGAGTGAAGCCGACAGCGATCATTACCAATTCGTATAAAGTCGTTCCTCTTACCGGGTACCTTACTTTTCGGGAACATAACCCTCTGTAGCGAGCGTCCTGCTAATCGTTAACGGAAGCAAATTAGTAGACATACTAGCAGAGAAGCACCACCTTTTCGTGAATAAATATCGGAATCGAGAGACAAACGGGTCCAAATATCTCAGACCATCTTTGAGACTTGTACGGCTCAGTCAAAAGCTTCACCTCTCCTGTGATCCCGAGAGTCAAACCAGGTACTCCGGGAATATATCCGCTAAAAAGTTTTGGCAACAGACACCTTAACTTTTGGCATGAGTATTAAAGTAGAGCGGCAAAATGATTGAGTCCGATTCCACTTGGTATTATGTCAAATGATCCACCGAAGACCTTATCCTCCGATGCACTAACCCTCTGTATCGAGGGTGTAACATCGTGTTCAGAAGGGAGAATTGCTATACATTTTAATGACGGGCACCTTAATTTCCTATATGCTTTTGATGATCGAGTGTAAAACCGTTCGAGATGGTTACCACCATCCATGAGTGTCAACCGGCTAGGTCAGTAGCTTCACCTTTCTTGTGTTACCGAGATTGGTACCAGGTATTCCTGGTGTAAATACGCTGAACTGTATTGGCAGTAGATACCTTAATTTACACTTGGAATATTAATTTAGTGAGTTAATCCATTGGATGACGTTAACCATTGGTGTAGAGACAAACTATTTACTGCAGGCCGTACTGTCCGAGAACATAACCCACTGTAGGGAGTGTTTCGCTCAGTGGTCATGGAGTTAAATTGGTAGACATTTTACCAGACGGACACCGCATATTCAAGTATGAATTACAGGATCGAGTGTCAATCCGATCGGGAAGGTTACCACCTTCTGTGAATGACGGACGGCTGTGTCGGTAGCTTCACATATCCTGTGATTATGACTGCCAACCTTGGAAAACCGGTTGCAAGTCCTCTGAAGAGTTTTGGCAATAGGCACCTCTATTCGGGGTTTTAATATTACAGAAGCGCGTCAATCCGTTTATTAGCGCTGCCAATTGATATAAGGTCATGTGTTTTACCGAACGCCTTACCTTCCGCGAACCTCACCGACTTCATCGAGAGTATAAGTTCGTGTTCACAGAAAAAAATTAATATTTATTTCTCTGACGGGCACCTTAACGAGATGTACGAATTAGAAGGTCTACGGACAAACCTCTCGCGAGCGATGCCACCCTCTGCGAGAGTCGAACGGCTACGTCAATGTATTCACGTGTCCTGCGATTCCGAGAATTATACCAGGTATTCTGGGAGTCAATCCGCTGGACACTACTGGCAACGAACACATTAGTTCACGTTGTGAATGTTAAGGTAGAGTGCCAAACCATTGCAGAACGTTACCTATTGGTATAGAGTTACACTATTTACAGAAGGTCTTGCCTTCCGTGGACCAAACCCGCCGTATTGTGAGTATAACGTTGTGCTGAGAGAAAAACATTAGTTCACATTATAGAGACGGGGACTTTAATTTCATGTATGGATTAGAAGGTCTAGAGGCAAACTGATCCAGAACGTTACCATTATCTTTGTGAGTCGCAGAGCTAATACAGTATATTCACCTACCCAGTATTTCCGTGAGTCAAAACAGGTATTCCGTGAGTAAATCCGCTGTACAGTTTCGGCACTGATGAACGTACTTCGCGCTGTAAATATAAAAGTACACTCTCAACCCGTGGTAGCACGTTACCTTTCGGTATAGACCAAACTTTCTACCGACGGTCTCACCTTCCGAGAAAATAGACCGCTGTATCGAGAGCTTAACTTCATGTTCAGCGAAGCAGGTGAGTATGCATTTTAGAGACGGGCACCTTAATTTCATGTATGAATTACAAAATCCAGGGTTAAACAGTTCGACAAATATTTCACCATCTTTATCGTCGAACGGCTGAGCCAATAGTTTTAACTATTCTGTGATACCGTGAGTCAAACCAGGTATACCTGGTGTAGATCCCCTGTAGAGTATCATCATTAAAAACCCTACTTCCCGGTATAAATGTTACAGTACAGGGTCACATAGCTGTGCAACGTTACTTGTTGGTATAGAGTCTAACATTTCACCTACGGCCGCACCATTCGAGAAGCTAACCCGATCTATCGTCAGTATAACATCGTGGTCAGAGGAAAAAATTTGTCTTCAGTACAGTGTCAGGCACCTCAACTTCATTATTGAATTAAAAGATCGAGGGTCAAACCGTTCGAGATCATTACCACCTTCTGTTAGTTGCGAACGACTATGCCAATAGCTTCACTTGTCCCGTGATTTCGAAAGGCAAACCCGGAGGACGGAGAGTAAGTCCGCTGAAGAATATTGGCCCTTGACGTCTTAATTCACAGTCTGAATATTAAAATAGAGTGTCAAAGTGCTTCAGAGCGTTACCAATTGGTGTAAAGTCAAACACATTACCGACGGACTTACCTTCGGGGAAACAAACTGGTCGTTTCGAGAGTACAACTTCGCGTACAACTTTCAAAGAAAGAAATTAGTCTGCATTTCAGTGAATGGCACCTCAACTTCATGTATGCGTCAGAAGATCAAGGCTTTAAACAGCTAGAGAACATTGCCACATTGTCTCAGAGACTAAGGGCTAAGTCTATCGCTTCACCTATCCTGTGATTCCGATAGCCAAATCAGTTATTCCGGTAGTGAAACCACTGTACAGTATTGGCAAAAGACACATTAATTCACTCTTTGATTACTATCATGAAGCGTCAAACCGCAGCGGAGCGATACCTATTCGTATAAAGTCATTCTTTTGATTGAATACGTTACCTTCCTAGAACCTAACCTGCTGTAACGAGTGTCATGCTTACTGCTCACTGATACCAATTGGTAGGCATTATTGCAGATGCACATCTTATTTTCATATATGAGTTAGAAGCTCGAGGGTTCAACATTTCGAGGTCGTTACCAAATTCCATGGGAGTCGAACGACTAAGTCAATAGCTTCACCTATTCTGAGAATCCGAGAGTGACTCCAGGTACATCATGACACCTATATTCACGGTTTGAATATTAAAGCAGAACATGAAACCGTTTGAGAAACTTACCAGTCCTTACAAAGTCAAACGATCTACCAATTACCGTAGCTACCGAGAAGATATGACGCTGCAGCGAATGTGCTGATTAGTGTAAACGGAAACAAATTACTAGGCATTTTAGCGGACGAACACCATATGTTCGTGAATAAATGTCAACATTGTGATTCAAAGCGTTCAAGAAAGTTTCCACCTTCGTTAAAACTCGAACAGCTAAGTCAACAGCATCACCTATATTTTTGACTCCGGTAGTCATGCCTGGCATATCAGGAGTAAATAAACTGAACAGTATTGGCAAGAGGCACCGTAAATCACGATATAAATGTTAAAGGACAAAGTCACACCATGTACAACGTAAAGAGTTTGTATAAAGTCAAGCTTTTTACCGACAGCCGTACATTCCGATAAGCCTAACCAGCTGCATCGAGAGATTGACTTCGTACTCAGATAAAGACGTTAGTATACATTGTAGTGGTGGGCATCATAATTTCATGTATGAATTTGATGGTACGGGGTGAAATCGTTCCAGAGCGATACCACCTCCCCCGAGAGATCCACAACATAGTCACGAGCTACATCTCTCGAGTGATTTCGTGGGTCAAACACAGCTATTCCGGAAGTATGTCCGCAGAACTATATTGGTTCTAGGCCCATTAATTCGTGGTATTGGGTATAGGCCCATTAGTTCTGAGTACCTGATTTAATTTTCGGAGTCGCAGGATATGTGCGGCTATTTACATAGATGTGCGACGCTCAAAGAAGGTGGTAACGTTCTCGAACGCATTGACGTTCGATGTTGATACATATACACAAACATGTGGCCTCCGTCTGCGAAAATAGTTCCAAATTTTTTCCATTAACAATAAGCCGGACACTCGCTACAGCAGGCTTGGTTCTCAGAGGGTAAGGTATTCAAAAATGGAATGAGTATATACGAATTGGTATTGTTATCAAACGGTTTGACTCTGTATTCTAATATTCAAACCGTGAATTGTGGTGTTTATTACCAATGCTGTTAAGCGGATTTATTCCGGGAATACCTGGTTTGACTCACGGACTCTCAGGATCGGGGAATTTATTGACATTGTCGTTCGTTTCACACAGAAGGTGGTAACGTTCTCGAACGGGTGGACCATCAATTTCTTATTCATACATGAGGTTAAGGTGCTCGGCACTGAAATGAACAGTAATTTCATTCTCCGATCACGGACTTATTCTCTACATACAGCGGGATAGGTTCTCGGTAGGTAAGCCCTTCGGTAAAAAGATAGGGTGTATTGCAATAGGTAATGTTCTACGTCGGTTTGACTCTGTTCTTTAATATTTATAACGTGATATAGCGTTTGTAGTTCCAATAGAGTATTGCGGGTTTAGTCGCGGAGTAACTGTTTGGTCTCATGGTACCACAGGATAGGTGAAGCTATTGGTTTAGCCGATCGACTCCCAAAGGAGGTGCTATCTATCTTAACCGGATTGACCCTCGATCTTCTAGTTCAAATATGAAATTAAGGTGCTCTCCACTAGAATGTATAATAATTTGCATCTCTGAACACGAAGTTTTACTCTCGAATCGGCGGGATGCTTCCCCGACCGTATGGCCGTCGGTAAAGTGTTTGACTTTATTCCAATTTCCAGAACCCTAAAACGCTTTGACGCTCTGCTTTAATATTCAAAACGTGAATTCAGGTGTGTATTGCCAAAACTCCTCTGTGGACTTTCTCCCGGAATACCTCGTTTGACACTCCGAATTACAGGATAGGTGAAGCAATTGACTTATCTGTTTGTCTCTCACAGAAGGTGGTACCTTTCTCGAAAGGTTTGACACCCGATATTCATACTCGTAATGAAGTTAAGGTCCGCGTCACTAATATGTTATCTAGGTTGATCCTCTGAACACGAAGATGTACTCTTGATGCAGCTGTTTAGCTTTTCGGACAGAGCGGCCTTCGGGGAAAAGATAGACACTACACCAATAGGTGAAGTTGTACAACTGGGTGACTGTGTACTTTTATATCTATAGCGGGAAATAGCGTTTTTAATGCTCATACTATACAGCGGATTTACTGTCGGATTACCTGGTTTGACTGTCGGAATCGCAGGATAGGTGGAGCTATTGACTATTCCGTTCGACAATCAAGGAGGGAGTGACCGTTCTCGAGCGGTTTACCACTCGAACTAGTAATTCATGCATGAAATAAAGGCGCCCGTCACAGAAATATAGATTAATTTCTATCTCTGAACACGATGTTATACTCTCGAAAGCGCTGTTTCGCGTCTCCGTATGTAAGGCCATCGGTAACGTGTTTGACATTAAACCAACTGGCAGCGCGCTAAAATACTTTGACGCTCTACTTTAATATTCAGACAGTGCATTAATGTGTCAATTGCCAGTATTCTGCAGTGGACTTTCTCTAGATTTTCCGGGGTTGCCTCTCGGAATCACGGGAATCGTGATGCTACTCACTTAGCCGTTCGTCGCGTAAAGAAGGTGGGATCGTCCTGGAGAGGCGTGACTCTCGATTATTCAATTCATACGTCATTATGTTTACTAGTTTGTTTCCGTAAGCACTAAGCATGACATTCGAAACAGCGGGTTATGTTCTTGTAAGGTAAGGCCTTCGGTGAAACGTTTGACTTTAGGCGAATTTATAAGGCTCTCATTCGATGGATAGTCTATCTTAATATTCAAAGCATGAATTAAGGTGTCTGTTCCCAAAACTGGTCAGCGCATCTACTTCCGGAGTACCATGTCTGCCCCTCTGAATCGCAGGCTAGGCGAAGCTATTGACTTAGCCGTTTGAATCTCAAAGAAGGTGGTACCGTTCTCGAACGGCTGGACACAAGATATTCTCATTGATACATGAAATTAGGGCGGAGATGGCTCAAATGAGTACTAATTTGTTTGCCTGAACACGAAATTATACTCGCGATACAGCGGGTTATGTTCTCGGTGGGTAAGGCTTTCGGTGAAATGTTTCGACCTATACCAGTACGTAACGTACTACAACGGATTATCTCTTTATTTTAATGATCAAGCTGTGACACATGGTGTCTAGTGCCAATAG
>NIJG01000980.1:18823-31784 GCA_002201625.1 Euglossa dilemma | reverse complement strand
AAAAAACAGAAGCCATTATATCGATTCAAATTTTATAAAAACTAGGAAATTAATAGCTTGTGTGTATTATAAAATATTAATATTAATATAAATAATATAAATAATATTAATATAAAATATTACTATTATCTAATTCGCTTGAAAATTTTAAATACCTTTCTCTTCGTTTTCATGTTATTATATTTTCCCAGTTTTTATAATATTGGAATTTATAAAATGAATTTACATTTAAGAAGTTATTTATGTTATTTAGCTAATTGATTTTAGTCTCGTCGAGATTTAATATTTACAAACTATTATTCCTATATTTAATCTCGCACGTATGTATTTGTTTTCTTTTTTGCTCAATCATCGCATATTGTAATTTAGAAGCGAATCTCCGATTCTTACCGTCGTATCTTCTAAAATATTTTTAAGTTGAAAGAGAGTTTCCTCTAAATTTGACGAATGTAAAGATGGATCTATATATCTTCATGGAATTCGGTGTAATATATTTTCTGAGAACGAAAGTCGGTCAGAAGCTTAACTCGATGTCAACGTTTTCGTTGTTTTATTCACCGATTTAACCAGGATTCCATGTAATTGTAGGATTTCCCGATCTACAACTGATAATAAACGGATCCGGAATTCTCATGACGTAATGATATTCCACTGGGAAACCACAATTTCGGCATTCGCGGAGATGGGATCAGGTTTAGAGTTTCTTGACCTATTGTGATTGACCATAAGATCTTCACGTTTCGCTTCGAGGAAAATGACGAAACGTGTTTCACCAGTATTTCATGTTATTTCTTGCACGTATGCACTTTCAACTTTTGAAAATTTCCTTCAGAATTATTACTATTATTCTGTTTTCTTTTCAACAAAGCGAATCTCGTCCATATTATTTCGTTAATTATTAATTATCATTAAGTTGATAAAAATGTTTTGCGAGAAAATCTGCGACTTACTGTAGTAGTTTGCAATTTATTCCGCAAATTATGCAATACAGAGAAAATATCGTCGTTTAATAATTTCTGGAAATGATTTTATTATTCGTAATTAACAGTTATATCAACAGTCAGGTTTGTATCTTACCGTAGCCACGTGCTATTATACGTTAATAAATAATTGCCCGTGATGTTGTAATAACGTTCATTAATGAGAATCGCAGAACCCGCGTCTCTGAGATACAGGTTTTTAATGCAGTCGTTAATCGTATCTGATCATCGTGTTTCAAATATTAAACTACAAACATTAAGATACAATTGTATCAAATTTCTATTAGAAATTATAAATTCTGTAAACAAATTCTACAAATCCTACAACAAAATCTGCAACAAACATAAGATCCTATATTTTCTCTCTGTTGTAAGTAATTTCTAAGAAGAAGGATGTGATTGACGACAGGAATTAACTGTTATGAAATAAAATCCGGCTGTTAATTCCGTTTCATCGATCTGATCAGCCCCTTCTCTTTCGGCAAGAATACAATGGATTCATTCAGTAAGAAATCAAGCAACAGGTGATCGCAAGTAATCTCAGATCAAATCGATCTTCCAATAGGAAGATAGGATCCGTAATTGAAGATGGCTTATACACTGCCGAATATATTCACGAATGCAGGAAAAAATAAGAGGAACAAGAAGATAATCGTATCACGGAAGGAAGATAAAAAGATATTCACAGAACATTACACAAAATTGCTACAGTTATTGGGAAAACCCGTCGACACTGACACTGAAACTGTTAGCAAAACCACCTAGATAAGAAACGAACATATGTGGGATATTGAATAGCTGAATGACGTGATGTAGCAGATGTTAATTGACCGCAAATCGACTAACAAGAATTAACATTGAGCGTGAAAGACCCGCAGGTACTCTTTCTATGTCATTTGAAGTAATCAACGAATTCCAGGTATCAACTTTAAATTTCTCTTCGCTATTCTCGTTTACGAATTTATTATTTTATATATTAATTACGATATTTTATTAATTATAAGTTCGTAAATGAGAATAAACCGTTTTCTTTCGTTCGAAATTCTACGGTTTTGCGATTAAACTTTGGGACAACAGCGTTATTATTTTATATATTAATTACAATATTTTATTAATTTTATTAATTACGATAAGTTCGTAAAACAGAATAATCCGTTTTCTTCTGTTCGAAATTCTACAGGTTTGCGATTAAAAGTTGGACAATAGCCTTATTATTTTATATATTAATTTCAATATTTTATTAATTTTATTAATTACGATAAGTTTGTAAATGAGAATAATCCGTTTTCTTCCGTTCGAAATTCTACGATTTTACAATTAAACCTTGGGACAATAGCGTTATTATTTTATATATTAATTTCGATATTTTATTAATTTTATTAATTACGATAAGTTTGTAAATGAGAATAATCCGTTTTCTTCCGTTCGAAATTCTACGATTTTACAATTAAACCTTGGGACAATAGCGTTATTATTTAATATATTAATTTCGATATTTTATTAATTTTATTAATTACGATAAGTTCGTAAATGAGAATAATCCGTTTTCTTCCGTTCGAAATTCTACGATTTTACAATTATACCTTGGGACAGTAGCGTTATTTTATATATTAATTACGATGTTTTATTAATTTTATTAATTACGATAACGCTATAGTCCCAAAGTTTAATCGCAAAATCGTAGAACTTCAAACGGAAGAAAACGGGTTACAGAACGTAATATGTTACTACAAGCAACTTAATTAGGATGCGGTAATAAATTTCAAGAAATCCAGGAGTTAAATTGTTTTATGACCTCTGCACTCGGTTGGTAACCCCGTGCAAATGAATCGGATATTTATAGTACTACCTAACCAGGAAAGTACGCAGTAACGAGGAATCATCGCGGGAAGCGGAGCAGAATGGAAGAAGCGAAATTACTTCGCATTTTTTGCAAAAATTACTTCTGAACACTCACTTGAAGAAATTCGAAACTTCAACTCCTATCCAGTAACTATTTCACAATTACTATTCTTATCCTATCCTATCTTTACAATCAACCATTCGACGAATGTTCATTTTTTTAAATTCACCCACAGATCCTCCAAATGATTTTTATTAAAAGAAGAATGTTACGTGTACCTGTATCACAAGGAAACTTTCAACTCCTATCCAGTAACTATTTCACCATTACTATTCTTGTCCTATCCTATCTTTATAAACAACCATTCGACGAATTTTCATTTTTTTAAATTCACCTACAGATCCTCCAAATGATTTTTATTAAAAGAAGAATGCTACGTGTACCTGTATCACAAGGAAACTTTCAACTCCTATCCAGTAACTATTTCACCATTATTATTCTTATCCTATCCTATCTTTACAAACAACCATTCGACGAATTCTCATTTTCTTAAATTCACCCACAGATCCTCCAAATGATTTTTATTAAAAGAAGAATGCTACGTGTACCTGTATCACAAGGAAACTTTCAACTCCTATCCAGTAACTATTTCACCATTATTATTCTTATCCTATCCTATCTTTACAAACAACCATTCGACGAATTCTCATTTTCTTAAATTCACCCACAGATCCTCCAAATGATTTTTATTAAAAGAAGAATGCTACGTGTACCTGTATCACAAGGAAACTTTCAACTCCTATCCAGTAACTATTTCACCATTATTATTCTTATCCTATCCTATCTTTACAAACAACCATTCGACGAATTCTCATTTTCTTAAATTCACCCACAGATCCTCCAAATGATTTTTATTAAAAGAAGAATGCTACGTGTACCTGTATCACAAGGAAACTTTCAACTCCTATCCAGTAACTATTTCACCATTATTATTCTTATCCTATCCTATCTTTACAAACAACCATTCGACGAATTCTCATTTTCTTAAATTCACCCACAGATCCTCCAAATGATTTTTATTAAAAGAAGAATGCTACGTGTACCTGTATCACAAGGAAACTTTCAACTCCTATCCAGTAACTATTTCACCATTATTATTCTTATCCTATCCTATCTTTACAAACAACCATTCGACGAATTCTCATTTTCTTAAATTCACCCACAGATCCTCCAAATGATTTTTATTAAAAGAAGAATGCTACGTGTACCTGTATCACAAGGAAACTTTCAACTCCTATCCAGTAACTATTTCACCATTATTATTCTTATCCTATCCTATCTTTACAAACAACCATTCGACGAATTCTCATTTTCTTAAATTCACCCACAGATCCTCCAAATGATTTTTATTAAAAGAAGAATGCTACGTGTACCTGTATCACAAGGAAACTTTCAACTCCTACCCAGTAACTATTTCACCATTATTATTCTTATCCTATCCTATCTTTACAAACAACCATTCGACGAATTCTCATTTTCTTAAATTCACCCACAGATCCTCCAAATGATTTTTATTAAAAGAAGAATGCTACGTGTACCTGTATCACAAGGAAACTTTCAACTCCTATCCAGTAACTATTTCACCATTACTATTCTTATCCTATCCTATCTTTATAAACAACCATTCGACGAATTCTCATTTTCTTAAATTCACCCACAGATCCTCCAAATGATTTTTATTAAAAGAAGAATGCTACGTGTACCTGTATCACAAGGAAACTTTCAACTCCTACCCAGTAACTATTTCACCATTATTATTCTTATCCTATCCTATCTTTACAAACAACCATTCGACGAATTCTCATTTTCTTAAATTCACCCACAGATCCTCCAAATGATTTTTATTAAAAGAAGAATGCTACGTGTACCTGTATCACAAGGAAACTTTCAACTCCTATCCAGTAACTATTTCACAATTACTATTCTTATCCTATCCTATCTTTACAAACAACCATTCGACGAATTCTCATTTTTTTAAATTCACCCACAGATCCTCCAAATGATTTTTATTAAAAGAAGAATGCTACGTGTACCTGTATCACAAGGAAACTTTCAACTCCTATCCAGTAACTATTTCACCATTATTATTCTTATCCTATCCTATCTTTACAAACAACCATTCGACGAATTTTCATTTTTTTTAATTCACCCACAGATCCTCCAAATGATTTTTATTAAAAGAAGAATGTTACGTGTACCTGTATCATAAGGAAACTGCAAGATGAGAATGATTAAATCAACATTCATAACTATTCACGAGTTCACACCTGCGACATGGCCAAACCAGCTGACGTTAGAGTATCGTTCCATCAAACACCACGTTTCGGAGCATCTCTGGTGCCCGAAATGACTCACTGGAGCTGAGTTTGTAGGAGAGGGCAAGATCGTCGAAGCGTTCCTTCCTTTTCGTTCCGTCATCGCGTGGCAGGACAGTGGTTTCCCCATACAAATGAAGCGAAGAAGCGGTATCACCGGGGATGCCCCACTACCACTCTCGCGGATCCATGGAACCGTTAAGAGGCGACCACAGAGATTCTCCGGTAGCTTTTTTGCGAGTCGAGATCGTGCTTGCAAAGGAAGCCGACAGTCGACCCTGACTAATTCTACCCCGGTGAAAACGAGCGATATAAAGCCGAAAGGGGCTCGTCTCTGCGCAGAGTAGCTTAATGGATCTTCCTCGACGATCCTTCGCGAGATGAGACGCAAATAGCGAGCATCCTCTTCGGAAACAATCAGTTGGTGAATCATAGAGTATCGTCGAACGTGCCAGGCACCTACCTTCTCTATCTGGATAATCCTGCGAGTCGTGAAGCCGAGAGTTCGAGCTACTCGAAGGATGCGGTAGAGTTTCGCGTGGTTCTGAGATTGGATGAGAGTGATTGACCTGCGTTTCGAGGATTTCAACAATTCGAATGAAATTCGATGATGACGACGTTGACGTCCTACGGTGCTTTTTCGAATCAATCTTGAGGAATACGTGAGTACCCGAGCAGTGAAACGAGGATTTGAACTAATTGAATGGAACAGAGTTATTATAATTGATAATTGCTTCGTGTACTGCGATGATTGGTGGATTCAATGAACTTCTAAGCGAAGATTTGATCAGCATCGAACGGAAATCGACCGGTTTTTCTTAGGTCATGAGAAAGACACGTGAAACAGCGACGTTAGGTCTTTCACAGAGGTTATCGCTTGCTGGAATAAACATTCACGAATTTTTATTGTAAAACTTCTGACTGCTTTTCCTCGAACTACACACGTCGTGCACAGTAGTCTCTGAAGATCAGCTGGAACAAAGACGCTGTATTTCTCTTGAATTTTTATTTGCCATTCTTTTCGTGGAAAAGAGAACGAAGAAACTTGGCTTCATGAAATCGGTGTCAGGAAATCGCTTTATATAGACTCTGTTTGCTTTTTTTAAATCTCGTGCACTCAACGTAGAGTGAATTTTAATTTTTAATTTATAAATACACTTTTAGAGTTTTAAGTCAAATATTTCATTTTAATTGAAAGTTTGATATTCGAAATAATAATCGATTGTGTAATAAAACATTTGTGTTATTTCGCAGTGTTCCAGAATGATCAGTGTGATCGTCAAGGCTGTTCTACTGGCGCATTTTCTTCAACTAATTGCAGAGGTAGCCTGCCAGTCGCCGTGTCCAAATTACTTCCAGTATATTCAGGATGACATCGAAAATAAAATCTATGGATATATCGAAATACCATCACCGCCTAAAGGAGTCGCCTTGCAACTCAGTGTCAGCTTGAGCATTGCTGTTGCATTGCCCTCGGTAAAGAGATCTCTAAATCTGTAAAAATTATCCTTCGTTTTAGTGAATTAGTTCATGTATTGCGTCGTTTGGAAAGTCATTTCGTTTCTTTTCATTTTTTTATGGGACTGAAATGTGAAGTTAGCTATAAACAAATATAATTAGGTCTTTTCTTTAAATTGGAAAAACGAAATGACTTTTCGAACAACACAATAGATGAATTAATTCGCTAGAAATAGAATGTAGGATATATAAGAAATAGGAAATAGGAAAAAAGGATAATTTTTGCATATTTAATTAATAATATCATCGAATTGTTTCGATAATTGTCGATCCAACTTATTTTATCTTGTCAAGTCATGATCTATGTATAAATTGACTTGGATAAACGAAACACATTGTATAATAATAGTTAGATCACAATAAGTGGTGCAGCCAGCTTACGCGATTACTATGTTATTTTTCTTGTGAATGGAATGCATGTTGATTTTCTTCGAAATCGTATTACGTATAATTGCGAAATATAGTAAGATAGTTCTTTGGCTGATTCGCTGCTCGAAACCTTCTGTGACATTAAAATTGCACAGTCTCAGTTCTCAGAGATGGTGTTGAATAATTATTGACTTGGATAATTGTTGAATAATTATGTTGATTATGTTTAGCGTTGCGTTAATAGTGCGTTGTATAATCGATATTTTTAATTTTTGCGCTTTTAATTTTAACAAAAATGATAATTATTTTTATTTCTAATGAAATGAGAAATATTAATTATTTATATTAACGGATGTGAAACGAAGTTAACGATGCACAGAGTATAGATAAATAATTGAAAATAATAAATCGAGGGAAATTTTCTGAATTAAAAAATATGTGCAACATCGATGACAATGCTAAAATTATTTTTTTTTAAATTATATTCCAAGCAGCTTTCGCTCTAAAATATAAAAAAATTTCCACGTGTATTACGAAATTAGTTAACAAAGAATTAATTAATATTATAAAAGGAATATGCTTGAATGAAAATTCTGAATTTTAATTCTGTACTTCGTTTTAAGCGTGTTTTGTTTATAAAGAAAGTAAATACAGGTTGTTAAAGGTATATCAGTCGAATTGACATAATCTGTTCATGTTTCAGAAATATGTTGGTCGATTACAATTGGGACAGTCGAAGGAACAGTCGGTTAAAGCAGTTATGCAGGGCAGGCCCCTGACGTACAAAATATTTTTTCCTCTTCGTCAACCAATTCCGTTCTTAACCGGTTTGTGGTTCAACAATCAACTCATCTGTTCCGGTCCACGTGGTATATATACTTTTCTCAAAGTCTGGAGACGATATTTGCATTCTTTGTTGTCTTTGACAACAATTTTAAAATTCGTACATATGCATCTTTTAAAGCAGTTAAATAACTAATATAGCAAAAATAAGAATTAACGTACATCTTCATGCTTACTTTCAAAACCAAAATATTTAAATCTCCATTTTTAATCTTGTATATGTAATATAAAATATGATACTCTATGTGACAAAGAAATTAGTGATTTGGTTTAGCTTTTACTTACATACATTAATCTATTAAAAATGGTAATTATTCCATGAAGATTAGTATACATCTTCATGCTTACTTTCAAAACCAAAATATTTAAATCTCCATTTTTAATCTTCTATATATAATATAAAATATATGACACAGAAATTAGTGATTTGGTTTAGCTTTTACTTACATACATTAATCTAGCATAAATGATAATTATTCTATGAGAATTGCTTACTTTTAAAACCAAAATATTTAAATTTCCATTTTTAATTTTCTATGTGTAATATAAAATATGATACTCTATGTGACATAAAAATTAGTGATTTGGTTTACTTATAGTTAGCTAAGTTGACTCATAATAAATAAGCAACTGATTATTTATTTAATTTCAGCAACTGGGCCAATCGTCACCTCCATCGTTCTGAATCACACGCTGTACCCATCTGGAATGTGGCCACTTGCTGCTGCAGATCAAGGAAACACAATTTCGAATAAACCAAATATACGAACCACCGTGCAGCCTGTACCTTCGTTACCCTTTTTACCAGTTGTTACAACAACACCTGCAATTAACACCCAGCAAAGTGACCTGGTCTGCGGTCGACCGAGTACTCAAAACAAAGTGAATCCTTTAATTGCTGGAGGTGTAAAAACATCGCCTGGTCAATGGCCCTGGCTGGCTGCGATTTTTATCGTTAAATACGAGTTTGAATTCCAATGCGGGGGATCGTTGGTGTCGAACACGCATATTATAACAGGTGTGCGAATATCTATACAATTAAAAGACTCTACTTTTCTTTCTTAAGTTTCAATTAAGAATTTACAAATAGCAAACAAAAGCTATAAACAAGTTTTATATCGGCTATCAATTTATAATATATTATATTTAATTGACTGAGTGGCTTGATACCAGAGAAAAGTAGTATTCATTCCATCATGCTACTCCTTACCATTTTTCTTGTACAATCACAATTAAATCAGGAAGTATATTATGAGTGAATGAATTATCAATTGATAAATTCAGCCTGTAAACATTTCTCAGTCAATATATAATCAAAAAGGGAAATTATATTGGGTCGTTCGGAAAGTCATTTCGTTTTTTCTCAACAGAGAACTTAATTGCACTATCAATTCATAATATATTAAATTTCATTGACCGAATGGTTTGATACCAGAGTTTGTGTTAGTATTAAACAGAAGGAAAAGTAGCATTCATTCTATCATGCTACTCTTTACCATTTTTCTTGTACAATCACAGTTAAATCAGGAAGTATATTATGAGTGAATGAATTATCAATTGATAAATTCAGCCTGTAAACATTTCTCAGTCAATGTATAATCGAAAAGGAAAATTATNGTTACGTTCGGAAAGTCATTTCGTCTTTTTCCCAACAGAGAACTTAATTGTATTTTTTCACAGCCATTTTTTCACACTTCATAAAAGAAAAAAGAAAAAAACGAAATGACTTTCCGAATAACCCAATACTTTGCCAAGTAAAATAATTTATGGACCTAAAATTTCAAATTTGTTGCTTATCTTTATTTATATTCTTTCAGCTGCTCACTGTACAAAGTTAGACAACGTGAATCTACCAGTTGGGACATTTCTGGTATCCTTGGGACGCTATCGACTCCGGGATTGGAGAGGAAAAGGTTCGTTGAACCGAGAGGTAGCAGAGTACAGAGTTCACCCGAATTACAACACGAATGGCAACGCTGACTCGGATCTAGCCGTGTTGATCCTGAGAGAGAGGGTGGAGTACAGTGCTGTGATAAGACCAATTTGCCTCTGGTCAGGACCCTCGCAGCTGGAGAACGTCGTGGGTATGGTTGGCAGTGTAGTAGGTTGGGGTCGAGACGAGCTTGGAAATCGTTACCTTCAGGAGCCTCGACAAACGAAATCACCAATCGTATCTCAGGTAAGACCAATTTCTGTAATTATCTCTAATCCTTGTAAACACTTATAGACACGATTAATGAAACTCATCACACCTTTTGGAGGTGTAATAATTTATATCATGGAACAGGATGTAAATCGTTTATTTCACATGCTGGATTTGGAATTACATAGGTAACGTGGATCTAAATTTTATAAGTAGAGTTCAGATGTAACGAATATTCTCACAGAGTTATGTTTATAACAGGTTTTCTGCTTGATTGTAGGAATGGTTGCAGGAAGTGAAGGAATTATTTCTTCATTCATACATATGTAGCAGTAGAAATATTATTTTTTGTATCATTTAGTTTTTATTACTTTGATTTTCTAAGCAGTTGAAACATGGAAAAGTGAAACTTATTTGATATCGTGAAATCATTCACGTTACAAATGATTCAAATATTTAGAGTAGTACAGATCAGACATAGAGAAATATATTTGGAATAATATCGTTAAGAATCTCGTTTCCTGTAGCCAGGCTCGTAGATTGTACAGAAGTTTCAAGTATGGATACAACATTTGAACCATTCTTATACATAGTTTAGACTTCATCGTTTTCTCATTCTAATTTCCTAAGTCTAGACTAAGTCTAGAGATTATCGCGATTTCCCTGCACCCACAATGATCGATGTTTGCATATAAATTCGACACGCTCGAACGAATAAATTGCAGGAGGTCTGCCTCCGGAGTAACGAGAACTTTGTGACATTCACCTCGAACCGGACGTTTTGCGCCGGCTTGAGAGACGGAACTGGACCTTGCAACGGCGACAGCGGAAGCGGTTTCGTGATGTACAACGCCGAAACGGATCGTTATTACCTTCGAGGGGTCGTTTCGAGGTCCCTACTGGACTCCAGCAGCAATATGCCTTGCGATTTAACGCAATACGTCGTTTACGTAGACGTCGCGAAATACTTGGACTGGATACAAAGACAGATCTCCACGTAGAACGATTATCAATGATCTGTAACTGGAAATGTACTAGTCGATCAGCTTTCGTATATACAATTATTTTGTTTTTAAGATATCAGACGTTGAACAGGTTGCTTGTAATATTTTGAACGATATCGAATGAATCAGCGAATCGTTTAATCGAAGATGTTACAGTAGCTTTACTCTTATTTTGATTTCTTAAGGTCGTGTTAGAAAGGTATTGTTGATTTACTCGTTGCATTACGTACCAATGGTTAATTGGAATGGTCCAATGTCATTGTAAAAAATAGAATTTTAAAGCAATACATACAACACTTTTGGACTGTTTATATTTGTACCGTGATTTATTACTTGTGCAATGTTCTTCGTATCAGTATTCACGATGCCGATGATCAGAAGTGTACAAAAATACGATTTACCTGTAAGAATAGATAATATAATGTAATTTAATTGTTTTATATTTGATCGCATATAATATTTATTATTGACATAGTTTTCGCTCTTACATTTTGTAAAATAAGTTTAGCACGTAAATTGGTCATGTTTACATACATCTGAATCATTTCCCTGTGCATAAAATATATCCTTTGCCCCTCTTTCATAATTATTCTTATATAGCTTTATACATTATTGTACATAGACTTATAAATTTGTAGAGAATTCTTTCTTACTTATTCTACAATCGATCCTAAGCTATTCGATTATTATAAATGTTTGTACTTTTCTTACAATATCAGCTCGATTTCTTGTACAATAAATGATTACGTCGAGTATGAACAAACTATATTTATACAATTCAATACACACAAAAGATCTTTCTAAAATGATTTGAATAAAACTGAGAATAACATAACGCGATTAGTAACACAATCAGAACACAATGATGCATATTTCTATTTATTTTCAATTATACACTCTTACACATAAATCATTTCTTATCGTATAAAGACAATGGTGAAACATAGAATAGAAGAAAATAAGTGTACAACGATACAAACTAGAATGATATGTGTATACTGTATATACGACGAAAAGATGAGAAATATACGCGCATAAAGAGAGACAGACATCGTGGAAAAAAATGACTACAAAATGCTAATTAAAACAATACTTCTTAATCATGAATGAACAATATGTCTTCATGTCAAAAAAGAACAAAAAAAAAAAAACAAGTCTATCAAATGATCTATATCAAGATGCTATATAAAATACGTTATTTTCAGAAAACGAAGCATGAAAGGAGAGGTTTTGGAATGTTTTCAGTGAAAATAGTTCCTCCTGTATCATAAAATTATGTTCTTTATTGTCCCATTGAAGAAGGTAAGCAAAAATTTTCATCTCCAAAATAGCTTACTAAGAATTTAGTAAGCCCACATCAGGGATTAAAATGCAGTGTTTTGAAAACTGCATTGTATTTAGATTTGTTCAGTTTGGAAGTATTGTCGTGCAACTGCTCCTAATACGATTTCTGCACTGAACACACCTATAAATATTCAAAGAAAGAAACAAAAGAAAACGTGAGAGGAGATATGAAATTTTTTACATATATGCGAAAATACCCTTCAAATATTATCTTTGAGAATTAAGCAGAATAAATTTTCAGATACCACTTACTGATATTTGCACGTAAAACATCTGAGAGAAGATGAAGATCGTTTTCATGAGTGACGATGATATAATTTAATTTATTACTATTCATTTCTTGGATCTGTGCCAGAGATCTCCGTGTTTTTTCCATCGATCCACCCGCGCTTTCGATTATTTCTGCGATCGCTGGTGGCGATGGTATTACACTTGGTGTAACATAAAATATTTTACCCTGTTGGACAAACAAAATGTTCAAACAAAGGACCACGATATTTTGTTTATCGCAAAATCGGTATTATTATAATTATTATACTATT
>NIJG01000979.1:24162-39552 GCA_002201625.1 Euglossa dilemma | reverse complement strand
TGCACCTTAATATTTATACTATGAAATAGAGTCTCTAATGCCAATACTGTGTAGCGGATTTAGTCGCGAAATACCTGGTTTAACTCTAGGCATGTCAGGATATTTGAAGTATCTGACATAGCAGCTTGACTGTCGAGGATGGTGGTAATGTTCTCCGACGGTTTGACTCTCGATTTTGATATTCACATATGAGAAAGTGGTGTACATTTGCTAAAATCTCTACCAATGTATTTCTGTGAACATCAAGCAAGACACTTGCAACAGCGGCTTAGACTGCTTGGGAGATAAGGCCTTCGGTAAGAAGTTTGACCCTATAAGAATGGATAAAGTTCTACAACAGTTTAATACTCTACTTTTATATTCAAACAGTGAATTAAGGTGTCTAATGCAAATATTATTCAGCAGATTTACACCCGGAATTCGTGGCTTGACTCTCGGAACCACAGAATACCTGAAGCTGTTGACTTAGTCGTTCGTCACTCAAAGAATGTGCTAACGTTCTCGAACGGTTTGACCATATATTTTTAGTTTCGTATGTGAAATTAATGAGTCCGTCACTAAAATTTATACTATTTTTCTTCTCTGACACCGAAGTTATACTCTCGGTACAGCGGGATAGCTTCTCTGAAGCTACGGGCTTCCGTGAAAAGCTACACGCTATACGACTAGGTAACGTTTTAGAATGACTTGACGCACGACTCTGATATTCTAACAGTGAATTGATGTGTCTATAGCCAATACACTTCAGAGGATTTACTCTTGGAATCCCGGGTTTGACCTTCGGAACCTCAGGATAGGTGAAGCTATTATTGACATTGCCGTGGACTCTCATGGAAGGCGGTCACGATTTCGCACCGTTTGAGGTTCGACATTCTCATTCATACATGAAATTAAAGTGCCTTTCACTAAAGTGGATACTAATTGGCTTCCCGGAAAACGATGTAATACTCACCATATTGCGAGTTATCTTCTCGGAAGGTAAGGTCACCAGCAAGAAGATTAACCATATACCAATTTGTCATGTTGACCGACGGCTTGACTTTCTACTTTAATATTCATCGTCTTTTGCCAAAACGGTTCAGTTCATTTATTCCTGGAATATCCGGCTCGAGTCTCGGAACCACAGGATAGGTGAAGCTATTTCTTAGCCGTTCGACTCCCAAAGAAGGTGCCAAAGTTCTCGAACTGTTTCACACCCGATCTTCGGATTCGTAGTTGAAATTATGGTACCCGCCTCTAAAATTTATACAGGTTTGTTCCCCTAGCCACGGAGATTTTCTCTCGACTCAGCGGGATAGCTTCTCGGAAGGTAAGGCCATCGGTAAAAAGTTTGACCCTATAGGAATCCGTAAAGTCCTACAACGGATTGACTCTGCACTTTGGTATTCATACCTCGTAATACAGAATCTAATGACATAATGTACAGGTGATTTACAACCGGAATACCTGGTTTGACTCTCGAAATGACTAGAAATGTGTAGCTTTAAACTTAGCCGTTTCCTCTCAAAAATTGTGGCAACGATCCTGAAAAATTTTACACCCGATCTTCTAATTCATACTCGACATTACGGTGCCCGTCGCGAAAATGTACACTATCTTGCATCTCAGAACACCAAGTAATACCGTCGATATTGCGGGTTACCTTCTCGGAAAGTACGAACCACGTGAAAGGTTATAATCTACACCAATTCTTAACGTTCTACCACGGTTTGACTCTGTATTCTAATATTTATACCGTGTAAGAGGGTTACCTGATGCCATCAGGTACAGCGGGTTCAGTCGCAGATTACACTGTTTGACCCTCCGAATCTTTGGATAGGTGTAGCTTTGGACTTACTCCTTCGACTCTTAATGAATGTGATGCCATTCTCGAACGGTCTGATGCTCGATCTTCCAATTCTTCTAATTCTATACAGAGGGTTAGCTTCTCGGAAGGCAATGCCGTCGGTATAAGGTCTGACTGTATATCAATACGTAACATTTCTACAATGGTTTGATTCTTGACTTTCATATTTACACGCGGATGTACGGTTTTTAATGCCGATACTGTACAGCCGATTTAGTCCAGGAATACATGGTTTGACTTTCGGAATCACAGGATGGGTATGTTATTGACGTTGCCGTCCGGTTCTCAAAGATGGTGGTAACGTTCCCGATCGGTTTGAGGCCCGACTTTTGTATTTCATTCATGCAATTAAGATGCCCGTCACTAAACTGTTTTCTAGTTTGCTTCCTTGAACACAGACTCATTCTCTCGATATAGCGGGATAGTTCACGGAAGGTAAGTTATTCGGCAGAAAGAATGACTTTATACCATTTGGTGATGTTCTCCGACGGTTTGACTCTTTACCTTAATATTTATACCGTATGATTCAGTACGGCTATTGCCAACACTGTTCTCTGAAGACGAAGATATACTCTTATCAGCGGGTTAGCTTCTCGGAAGGTAAAGCATTCGGTGAAGAGTTTGACTCTATATCACTAGTTAAAGTTCCACAGCAGTTTGACTGTTTAATTTAACATTCATGCCGTGAATTATGGTGTCCTGTGCCAATACACTACAGCACGGTAACTCCCGAAATACCTGGCTCGGCTCTCGGAATGACAACATAGGTAAATCTATTGACATAGCCGATCGAGTCTCAAAGTAGGACGTTACGATCTCGAACAGTTGGTCCTGGAATTTGCTATTTATACATGAAAATAAGGTGTCCGGCTTATAACTTGTCTATTAATGTTTTTCCGCGAACAGAAACAAGAACACTCCCTACAGCGGTTTAGGTTTCTCGGAAGGTAAGGCCTTCTGTACAAAGTTTGACTCTGTAAGAATAGGTATCTTTCTACAGCGGAATAGGTTCCCTTATGGTAAGACATTGGCTAGAAAGAAAGATATTATACGAATTGGTATTATTCTCTGACGGTTTAAGTCTCTATTTTAATGTTCTTACCGTGAATTAAGTTGTCTATGGCAAAACTGTTCAACGCACTTATCCCCGCAATATCCTATTTGACTTTTGGAGTCTTGGAATAGGTGAAACTATTGACGTAGCCGTTCGCCCCTGAAAGAAGGTGGAAACGTTCTCGAACGGTTTGGCACTCGGACTTCTAATTCATACATGAATTTAAGGTGCCCGTGACCAAAATGAGTAAAATTTTCATTCTCTGAACACCATGTTATACACTCGTTTCAGCGCGATAGGCTTTCTCTGGGTAAGGTCTTAGCAGAGGATGTTTGACTTTATACGAATTGGTTACGTTCTCATAAGGATTGATGCTCCACATTAATATTCAAACAGAAAATTAAATTGTGTATTGCCAATACTGTGCAGGGAATTGTCTCTCGGAGTACGTCGTTTGACTCTCGGAATCACAGGATAGGTGAAGCTATTGACGAAGCTGTGCGTCTGTCAAAGAAGGTAGTAACATTCTGGACCGAGTTGAGTCCCGATTCTGGTATTCATAGACTGGAATAAAATGTCCGAATGCTGAAATGTGTACTAATATGTTACCGACACTACTAACTATGATCCTCCCTACAGCGGGATAGGCTTCTCGGAAGGTAAGGCCACCGTTAAAACCAATGATTTCATACCAATTGGTAACGCTATCAAACGGTTTGACTCTCTACTTTAATACTCAAAGAGTGAGTTAATGTGTCTAGGTCCAAAACTGTTTCGCCGATTTACACCCGTCATACCTGGTTTTACTTTCGGCATCACAGGATAGGTCTAGCTACTGACGGAACCGTTCGACTCTCAAAGAAGGCGGTTACGTTTTCGAAAGGTTTGACCCCCGGTCTCTATACTTCATACATGAAATTGGGATGCAAGTCACTAGTAAATCCGCCGTACGGCATTGGCATTAGACAACTTATTTCACGGTTTGAGTATTAAAGGAGAGAGTCATACCGTCGAAGAATTTTACCCATTGGTATTACGACAAACCCCTTGTAGAACACCTTACTATCCGAGAATCAATCCCGCTGTATGAAGGGTATAACTTCGTGTCCTGAAAAGCACATTAGTATTCAGATAAGTGTTGGCACAAGAATTTCATATACCACTTATAAGGTTGAAGTTCAAACTGCTACTGAATGTTACCACCTTCTTTGAGGTTGGCAGAGCTACGGCAGTAGCATCACATAGCATATGATTTCGAGAGTCAAACGATGTTGTCCGTGGCTAATCCCGCTGTACTGTATGACATTAGAAACCCTATCTTACGGTATAAAGTTTAACGTACAGTGTCAAACCTTTGTAGAACTTTACGAAATGGTATATGGTATAACTTTTCACAGGGGTCCGTACCTACCGAGAAGCTAACACGCAATATCGAGGGTATAACTCGGTGTTCTGAAAAGCATTTAATTGTACATATTCGTGACGGGCACCACAATTTTGTGCATCAATTAGAAGACCGAGTGTCAACCCATTCGGGAACGTTACGAAATACTTTGAGAGTCGAACTTCTAAGTCAATAACTTCACCTATCCTGTGATTGCAAGAGTCAAAACAGGTATTCCTAGACTAAATCCACTGAACATTATTGGAAATAGGTACGTTGTTGCACGGTAGCATTCTGAAAGTAGAGTGTGTGCGCGTTGTAGAACGTTACCTATTCCTATAAGGCCACACTTTTCAATGAGGGCCCTACATTCCGGGAACTTAACCCGCTGTATCGAGTGTATGGCTACGTTTGGAGTGATACTAAATAGCATAGACGTGAGAGACAGGCACCTTAATTTCATGCATGAATTAGAAGGTCGAGAGTCAAAATGATCGAGAACGCTACCAGCTTCTTTCAGGATCGAACGCGTATGTCAATAGTTTCACCAATCCTGCGATTCCGAGCGCCAAACCAGATATTCCGGAAGTAAATAGGATGAACAGTGTTAGAAATAGTCGCCCCAATTCGCGGTGTGAATATTAAGGTGGTGCCTCAAGCCGTTGTAGAACGTTACCCATTTGTATAGAGTCTAACGTTTCCCCGAAGGCCGTACCTTCCGAGCAGCTAACCCGCTGCATCGATAGTATAACTTTGGATTCAGAAAAGCAAATTAGTATACATTTTAGTGACTGGCAGCTTAATTACATGCAAAAATCAAAATATCTAGGGATAAACCGATCGAGAATAATACCATCTTCCTTGAGAGCCGAACGGCTATGTCAATAGCATCACCTATACTGTGGTTACGTGTACCAAGCTAGGTATGCCTGGAGTAAATCCGCTGAACAGTATTGGCAATTGACGCCATAATTCATGGTTCGAATATGTAATTACAGGATCAATAAGTTTGTTATCGTTACCAATTGGTATATAGTCAAATTTCTTGCTGAACCCATAGAAAGCTTAACCCGCTGCATCGGGAGTATAACTGCGTGTTCATATATACAAATTAGTGTACATTGTTGTGACGGACACCTTAACTTCTTGTATGAATTAGAAGGTCGAGAGGGCAATCGTACAAGAGGGCATGTTAGTCTGACCTAAATAGAGGGTCGATTGTGAATCCGTTCGAGAGCGGTACCACCTTCCTTGAGTGTCGAACTGCTAAGTGAATAGTCCCACGTATCCTAGGATTCGTAGAGTCAGACCAGGTATTTAGGGACCGAATGCCCTATACACTATTGGGAATCCAAAACATAATGCACGGTTTGAATATTAAAGTGAGACATCAATCCGTTTGAAAACGATACAAATTGGTATAATTTCAATCGTTTTACTGAAGGCGATATCCTCTAAAACCTAATGCGCTGATTTGAGCGTATAACATGGTGTTCAAGGAAAGAAATTAGTACACATTTTAGTGACGGGCTCGATAATTTCATGTATGATCAAGTGGATAGGGCGTCAAACCGTTAGAATACGTTTCAAATTGGTATGAAGTATTTCTTTTTACCGTATAACTTACCTTCAGAGAACCTAACTTGCTGTATCTAGAGTATAATATCGTATTCTGTGATACAAATTTGTGTACACTTTAGTGAGGGGCACCTCATCACCATGTATGAAAGAGAAGATTGAGGGGCAACCGTTCCAGAATGTTAGCACCTACATTGAGGATCGCACGTCGAAGACAATGACTTCACCTATCCAGTGATTCCGAGAGCCGCACCAGGAATATTAGGAGTACATTCACAGAACAGTATTGGCTACGGACAGCCAATTCAGTGTTCGAATATTAAAGTAGAGTGTCAATCCTTTGTAGAACGTTACCTATTGATATAACGTCATTCTCTTTATAAGATACCTTGCCTTCCGAGGAAATAACCCGCTGCAGGCAGAGTATAACTTCAGGTTCAGAGAAGGGAAACAGTATATATTTCAGTGGCGCCCACCATAATTTCAGGTAGAAGTTATTAGTCCAAGTGTCAAACCGTTCGGCAACGTTACAACCTTTCTTGAAATTCGATCAGCTAACACAGTAACTCCACCTATCCTCTGGTTACGAGAGTTAATCCCCAGGTATACTGGGAGTAAATCCGCAGCAAAGTATTAGCATTAGACACCCTGTTTCACGGTATAGATATCGCTGTACTCATTCGAACCGTTGTAGAACGATACGGATTGCTATAGAGTCAAAATTTCTAGAGGAGACCTTACCTTCCGAGAAGCTAACCCGCTGTAACGAGAGTGTAACTTCATGTTTAGGGAAGTCAGTTGGTATACATTTTAGAGACTGGCACCATTATTTAATGCATGAATTAAAAGACCGAGGTTCAAAGCGTTTCGAGATCGTTACAACCTTCTTTGATAGTCGAACGACTATATCAATAGCTTCATCTATCCTACGGTTCCGAGAGTCGAACCACGTGCATCGGGAGTAAATGCATTGATCAGTATTGGCAGAGGAAACCTTAATTTAAGGTATGATTTTTAAAGTACAGTGTGTGACCGTTGTAGAACGTTACGTATTGGTATAGATTCAAACCTATCCTGAAGGCCTTACCTTCCGATTAGCTTAACCTGCTCTAGGGAGTGTCGTGCCTAGTGTACACGGAAACAAATTAGTAGATATTTTAGTCATTAAAATGTTTACTAATGCGTTTCTCTGAACATGAAGTTATACCCTGCATGCAGCGGGTTACTTTCCCCGGAAGGTATGGTATCCGGTAAAGGGTATGGCGCTAGACCAGTTGCTAACGTTCTCAAACGGATTGACACACACGGTTCGACACACGCACACTACTTTCATATTCCAACTGTCAAATAAGGTGTCCAGCCTCCTCAAACACCTGGTGTGAATCTCGGAATCACAGGATAGGTGGAGATATTGACTTATCCGTTCGGCATTCAAAGAATGTGGTGCCATTCCCGAACGGTTTGACTCCCGATCTGCTAATTCGTACATGAAATTAATGAGCTCGTCACTAATGCGGATACTAATTTGCTCCATTGCACAGTATGAAATAATCTCGATACATCGGGTTAGATTCTCGGAAGGTAAGGCCGTCAATATAAAAGGATTGACTCTATATCAATACGTAACGATCTGTATAGGTTAGACTATGGACTTCAATATTTATACCATGAAATAGCATGTGATGCCAACACTGGACAGCTAATTTACACCCGTAATACCTGGTTTGAATCTCGGAATCAATGGATAGATGAAGCTACTGTCATAGCCGTTCGACTCCCAAAGAAGGTGGTATCGCTCTGTAACGGATTGATCCTTGGCCTTCTAATTAGTATATTAAGTAATGGTGCCTGCCACTAAATTTATACTCACTTGCATCCCTGAACACGAAGTCACACCCTATAAACAGTGGGTCAGCTTCTCGGAACGTATGGCGTTCGGTAAAAAGTTTGACTCTATACGAATAGGAATCGCTCTGCAACGGTTTGACACTTTACGCTAATATGAAATATGTGAATTAAGGTGTATATTGCCAATACTGATTAGCGGATTTACTCCCAGAATATCTGGTTTGATACTCGCAATCACATGATTGGTGAAGCTATTGATTAAGCCGTTCGACGCCCAAGCAAGGTGGTAAAGATCTCGAACGGCTTGACCCCCGATCTTTGTAGATCATACATGATGTTATGATGCCCGTCACTAGAATGTATACCAATTTCCTTCCCTGAACACGTAGATGTAATCTCGATACATCGTGTTTGCTCCTCAGAGAATAAAGCCAGCTGTAAAAGTTCGGATTGTAGAGCAATAGGTAACGTTTTACGACGCTTTCACTCTCTATTTTATCATTCACGCTGCGAAGAAAAGTATATATTGCCATTTCTGTACAGCGGATTTACTTCCGGAAGACCTGGATTGACTCTCGGATTTACGGGATGAGTGAAAGTATTGACTTAGACGTTCGTCTCTCACGAAAGGTGGTAATATTCTCGAACGCTTTGACTATCGATTTTAATGTTTATACATAAACATGTGGTGCTCGTTCGCTAAAACGTCGACTAATTTCTTTTCGTTCACATTAAGCTGGACACTAGCTACCGCGGGTTCGGTTGACTGAAGGTATGGAAATCGGTAAAAGAAATGCCTTTATGCGCATTGGAAATGTGCTCCATCGGTTTGACTCTCTACATTAAAATTCATACCGTGAGTTAAGCTATCAGTTCGAATCTCAAAGAGGGTTGTAACCATCTCGAACGGATTGCCTCTCGATTTTAAAACTCATACATGACAATATGATGCCCTTCATTAAAGTATATACTAATTTGCATCTTTGTACACGAAGCAATAATTAACGTGCGGCGAGTTAGCCTCTCGGAAGGTAAGGCCATCGTTAGAAAGTTTGATTCACTACCAACTCGTAACATTTTTCATCGGTTCCACTCTGGAGTGTAATATTTATACCGTGGTATATGGTGTATGATGCCAATACTGTACAGCGGATATTCTCCCGGAATTCCCCGTTTGACTCTCGTAATCACAGGATAGGTGAAGCTACTGACAGCCGATCCTCTTTCATAGAAGGTGGCATCGTTCTCCAGCGGTTTGGCCCTCGATATTCTAGTTTATACATGAGGTTAAGGTACACGCCGCGGAAATGAATACCATTTTCTTTCTCTGAACAGAAGCATCCACCTTCGGTGAAGGCGGTGAGGATCGCGGAAGGTAAGGCCATGCGTAATGTGTTTGACTCTGTACCAATTGGCAACGCTCTAATATGGCTTGGCGCTCTACTTTAATATTCAAAGCGAGAACTAATGTATCTATTTCCCATTCTGTTCATCGGATTTAAATCCGGAGTGCCTGGTTTGACTCTCGGAATCACAGGATAGGTAATGCTATTGAGTATGCGATCGATGCAACTATCAGATAAGGTGGTAACGTTCTCAAACAGTATGACCGAAACCTTGTTACTCATATATGAAATTAATGTGCCCGTCAATAAAATGAATACCAATTTGATCCTCTGGACATTACCTTATACTCTCGATATTGCCGGTTATGCTTTGTGAGGGTATGGACTTCACTAGAACGTTTGCTTTATACTAACTTGTACCGTTCTTAGACGGTTTGATACTCTACTGTAATTTAATTCGACGAGCACTGAACACGACACTACCTACAGCGGGCTAGGCTTCTCGGAAGGTATGGCCCTCGGTAAAAGGTTTGACTCTATACCAATATGTGTAATTCTACGACGGATATACACTGTACTTTGATAATAATTCTCTGAGCACACGTGTCTATTACCAGTACTGGTCAGCTGATTTACTCCCGGATTAGCTGTTATGGCTCTCGCAATATCGTAATAGGTGATGCTATTGGCTTATCCGTTCAACTCCCGAGGAAGGATGTTACGATCTCAATCGGTTTGAACGCCGATCTTCTAATTCTTACATAAAATTATTTTGCACGCCACTAAAATACATACTCATTAGCTACTCTGAACACGAAGTCATACCCGCAATATAGCGCGTTAGGATTTCGGAGGGTGAGACCTTCAGTAAAACGTTAGACCTTATTCAAATTGGTAAAGTTCTCAAACCGACTGCCACTGTACTTTGTTATTCATAGCGTGAATTAAGGTGTCTTTTGTCACGACTGTTCACCAGACTTACTCCCCGAATACCAGGTTCGTAACAGAGAGCCACAGGATAGGTGAAGCTATTCACTTACCGGTGCGAGTGTCAAGAAAGGTGGTAACGTTTCCTACCGTATGACCCTCGATGTTCTTACTCAATATGATATTAATGCCCCTGTCATTAAAATGTTTACTAATATGATCCTGTGAACACGAAGTTATACCTTCGATGAAGCTGGTGGGGTTGGCAGAAGGTAAGGCCTTCGTTAATGCGTTTGACTTTATACCAATTGGTAAAGCTCTCAAACGGTTTGACGCACTATTGTAATATTCAAACCGTGAGTTAAGGTGTCTATTGTCAACAGTGCATAGGGCATTTACTCCCGGATTATTTGGCTTACCTCTCGGTATCATAAGATATGTGAAGCTGCTGACTTAGCCGTACGATTCTCAAGGGCGGTGGTAACGATCATGAACGGATTGACGCTACATCTTCTAACCCGTACATGAAATTAAGGTGCCTGTCACTAAAATGTATACTAATTTCTTATTCTGAACGCGAAGTTGTACTTTCGATACGGCTATCTAACTTCACAGAAGGTAGGTCTATCTGTAAAATGTTTTATTCTATATGAATAGGAAACGTTGTGCAACGGTTTGACGGTCAGCTATTATATTCATTCCGTGTATTACGGTGTCTATTGCCGATACTGTTCAGCAGATTTAATCCAGGCATACATGCTATGACCCTCGGAAGAACAGGATATGTGAATCTATTGACTTAGCCATTCGATTCTCAAAGAAGATAGTAACCTACTCGGACGCTTTGACTCTCGATGCCCATATTTATACACAAACATGTCGTGTCCGTCTGCTAAAATGTCTTGTAATTTGTGTCCGTAAACATTAAGCAGCACACTCATTATAGCGGGTTAGGTTCGCGGAAGGTAAGGTATTCGGTAAAAAGAGTGATTTTATAGCAATTGGTAATGTTCTCCAACGTATTTACCTTCGACTGTACTATTCATATCGTGAATTATGGTATCTATTGCCAATATTGTTCAGCGGACTTACTCCTGATATACCTGGTTTGGCTCTCAGTATCGCAGGATCGGTGAAGCAATTGAAATAGCTTTGCGACTCTGAAGAAAGTTGGTAACGTATTCCAAAGGCTTCACACTCCATCTTCTAATTCATTCATGAAATTAAGGTGGCCGTCACTAAAATGGGTACCAATTTGTATCTCTGATCACGATGATATGCAATCGATATAGCGGATTAAGATCCCGTTGTGTGAGATCTTCGGTAAAGCGTTTGACATTATACAATCTGGAAACGTTCTCAAACGGTTTCACGCTCTACTTTAATATTCAAACCGTGAATTAAGGTGTCCATTGCCAATAGTGTACAGCGGATTCACTCACGGAATACCAGGTTTGACTTTCGGAATTACATGCTTGGTGATGTTATTGACTTAGTCATTCTATTCTCAAGGAAGTTGGTAACGTTCCGGAACGGTTTGACACTCGACCTTCTAATTCACTCATGAAATAAAGGGTTCCGTCACTAAAATGTATACCAGTTTGCTTCCTTGAACACGAAGGTATACTCTGGTAACAGCGGGTTAGCTTCTCGGATGGTAAGGCCATCGGAAGAAATATTGTCACTATTCCAATACGTGTTGTTCTACAACCGTTTGTCCCATACTTTAACATTTATACTGTGAAATCTTGTGCTAACACTGTTCTGCGGATTTGCTGCCGGAGTACCAGATATGACTTTCGCAATCACAGGATAGGTGAAGCTATTGACTTAGACCTCCGATTCTCAAAGAAGGTGGAAATGTTCTCGAATTGTTTGCCCATTCATCTTCTTATTCATACATGATGTTTAGGTGCCCGTCACGAAAATGTTTACTAATTGGATCCAGTGAACCCGATGTTATACCCTCGATTCACCGGTTTTGGCATTCGGAGTGTACGGCCTTCAGTATATCGCTTCACTTTATCCGAAACTGGTAACGGTCTCAAGCGGTTTGAGGCTCTACATTAATACTCGAACCGTGGATTGAGATGTCTAATTCCAATAATGTTCAGCTGACTAACCCTCTGAGTGCCTCGATTGACTTTCGGACTCAAAGGATAGGTGATGCTGTTGAGTTTGCCGTTCGACAATCAAGGAAGGTGGTAACGTACGCGAGCGGTTTGACGCGCGATGTTCTACATTATCCATGAAATTAGGGTGCGAGACAATAGGATGGTTACTAATTTGTATCTCTGAACACGTAGTGATACTCTCGGTACAGCGGGTGAGGTTCGCAGAAAGCAATGTCCCCGGTATAACGTTTGTCACTCTACCAATATGTAACCGTATATAACGGTTTCACTCCGCACATTGCCAATACTATTGACAGTACTGCTCAGCGGATTTACTCCTGGCATTCCTAGATTGACTTTTGGGATCACAGGATAGGGGCGGGTATTGACTTACCAGATCGAATTTCAAATACGGTGTTAACGTTCTCGTAATCTTTAGCCCTCGATCATATAATTCATATACGAAGTAAGGCCGCCCGTCACTAAATGTATACTATTATTTTTCTCTGAACGCGAATTTATACTTTCGATACGGCGGATTGGATTTTCGGAGTACAAGGCCTTAGAGAAGTAGAATGACTGCATACATATTGTTAACGATCTACAACGGTTTGACACTGTGCGTGAATAGTTAGTGCTTAGTTCTCGGTTTGAATAGGAAAATATAGCGTCAATCTTTTTGTGAACGTAACAAATTGGCAAAACGTCATACTCATTACCGGATAGCGTACAATCCGAGAACATATCCCGCTGTATCGTGGTAATAACGTTGTTCTCAGCGAAATAAATTAGTGTACGTTTTTGTGACGTGCACCTTAATTTCATGTATGAATTAGAAGATCGAGTGCCATACATTTCGAAAACCCTATCACCATATCTGAAATTCGCACATCTACGTCAATAGCTGCAGCTTTCGTGTCATTCCAAAAGTCAAATCAGGTATTCCTGTAGTAAATTCCCTGAACAGTACTGCGTACAGACACCACAATTCAGGGTTTGAATATTAAAGAGGTGCGTCCATCCGTTTGAGAACGTTACGAAATCCTAGAAAGTCAAACGTTTTACCGAGGACCTTACCTTAAGGGAACATAACCCGCCGTAGCGTGTGTATTAGTTATTGCTCACGGCAACATATTAGTAGACATTTTTGCGGTTGTGCAGCATATTTTCATGTATAAATATCTAACTCGATAGTGTAACAGTGGGAGAACTTTATCATCTTCAATTGATTGTCGCACATCTGTGTCAGAAGCTGCACATATCCTGTGATTCCGACTAGTAAATCAGGTATTGAAGAAGTAAATGCGCTGAACAGTAATGGCAATGGGCACCTTAATTCTAGGTTTCAATAGGAAAGTATAGTGTGGAACTGTTAGAGAACGTTACCAAATGGCATAATGTCATACCCTCTACCGGATACCTTACCCTTCTGAGAACATAACCCGCTCTATCGTGGGTATAACTTTGTGCTCAGCGAAACAAATTAGTGCATATTTTAGTGACGGGCACCTTAATTTCTTGTATGAAATCGAAGATCGAGTGTCCAATAGTTCCAGAAAGTTACCACATCCATTGAGAATCGAACAGCTAAGTCAATAGCTTCACATATCCTGCGACTCCGAGAGGTAAGCCAGTGGGAGAAAATCCGCTGAAGGGTATTGGCAATAGACACCTTAATTCACGGTATGTATATTTAAAAATAGTGTCAAACCGTTTGAGAACGTGACCAATTGCTGTAAAATTAATCGTTTTACCGAAGTCCTTAAACTTCGAAAAACTAACCCGCTGTATCGAAAGCATTTCACCGTGATCTAGGATGAAAAACAGTATCCATTTCAGGGAGGGGTACCTTTATTCGAAGTATGAATTTGAAGGTCGAGGGTCCAACCGTTCGAGATCGATATCACCCTCTTCGACAATCGAACGGCGAAGTCAATAGCTCCACCTATCCAGTGATTCGGAGATTCAAATCAGGTATTCCTGGAGTAAATCCCCTGAACATTACAGCGTATTGACACCTTAATTAGCGGTTTGATCATTAAAGTAGATTGTGAAACCGAATGAGAATGTTTCCAGATGTAATAATGTCAAGCGCTATATAGAAAATCTCACCCTCCGAGAACCTAATCCTCTGCGTCGACTGTATATCACCGTGATCAGAGATACAGATTCGTATACATTATAGTAACGGGCACACCAATCCCATGTATGGATTAGAAGATCGCGTGTCAAACCGTTCGAGATCTCTACCACCTTATTTGAGAAACTTACATCTAAGAAAACAGTTTCAACTATCCTGTGATTGCGAGTGCCACACCAGGGATATAAGGAGTAAATTCGCTGTACTGTAATGGCAATAAAGTAGAGATTCAGGCAGGCGGAGAACGCTATAACATGGAATGGAGTTAAACTTTTTGCCAAAAACCTTGCCTTGAAGAATCAAACCAGGTATTCCTGGAGTAAATCCGCTGAATAATATTGGCCAGGGGCACCATAGTTTACGGTTTAAATATTAAAATACAAGGTCATAACATGTATAACGTAAACAATATGTATAAAGGCAAACTCTTTACCGACAGTCATACATTCCGAGAAGCCTAACCAGCTACATCGAGTGTATGACTTCGAACTCTGAGAAAGACATTAGTATACATTTTAGTGATGGGGATAGTAATTTCATGTATGAATTCGAAGATACGGGACTAATCGTTCCAGGACGGTACTACCTACTTTGATAGATGTACAACTAAGTCACAAGCTCCACCTACCCTGTGATTCCGAGAGTCAAACACATCTATTCCCGGAGTGTGTCCGTTGAACGGTATTGGCACTGGTCACATTAATTCGCGGTATGAATATTAAACTACAGTGCCAAACCGTTGTAGATCGTTAGCAATTTGAATACAGTCAACCTTCTCCCCGAAGGCCTTGTCCTCCGAGATCTTAATCCACCGTACCGAAAGTATAACTTGGGGTTCAGAGAAACATATTAATTTACAGTTCAGTGATGGGCACACTTATTTCATGTATGAATTAGAATATCGAGGGCTAAACCGTTCGAGCTCGTTACCACCTTCTTTAAGAGTCGAACGGATATGTCAATAGCTACACCCATCCTGCCTTTCCGAGAAGCAAACCAGGTATTCCTGGAGTAAATCCGCTGAACCATTTTGCAATAGACATCGTCATTCACGGTATGAGTATTGAAGTAGAGAACCAATCCGACGGAGAAAATTACCAATTGCTATAAAGTCAAACTTTTTACAGAAGGCCTTACTTCCCGCGAACATAAG
>NIJG01000979.1:1419-16382 GCA_002201625.1 Euglossa dilemma | reverse complement strand
GATTTACTCCAGGACTGCCTAGTTAGACTCTCTAAGTTACTGTGTAGGTGATGCTATTGACTTATCCGTTCGGCACTCCAAGAAGGATGAATCGTTCCCAAACGGTTTGACGCTCGATCGTCTATCTCATAATGAAATTAACGTCCCCGTCACTAAAATGTTTACTAGTGTGATCCTCTGAACACGAAGATTTACTCTCGATAAAGCGTGTGAGGGTCGCAGAAGGTACGACTTTCGGTAAAACGCTTGACTTTATACCAATTGGTAACGCTCTCTAACGGCTTGAAGCTCTACATTACCATTCAATCCATGAATTAAGGTACCAATTGCCAAAGTTGTTCAGCGGACATCTCCCGGAATACCTGGTTTGACCATAGGAATAACAGGATATATGAAGCTATTGACTTAGCTGCGCGACTCTCAAAGGAGGTGGGATAGTTCTCGAAATGTTTGACATTCGATCTTCTAATTCATACATGAAGTTAAGGTGCCCGTCACGAAAATGTCAACTAATTTGTCTCTCTGAACACGAAGTTGTATCCACGATACCGCGGGTTATGTTCCCGGAAGGTAAGGTATGCGATAAAGAGTATGACGGTATTCGAACTGGTAACGTTCTCAAACGGTGTGACTCTCTACATTTATATTCATACTGTGAATTAATGTTTCTATTGCCAATATTATTCAGCGCATTTACGGCTGGAATACCAGATCTGACGATCGGAATCACATGGAAAGGTGAAGCTACTGACTCAGCAGTTCGAGTCTTAATGGATGTGGTAACGTTTTCGAATGGTTTAGCCCTCGATCTTCTAATTCGTACATGAAATGAGGGTACTCGTCACTGAAGCGTAAACTAATATGTTTCTCTCATCACGAAATTACACTTTCGGTACGGCAGATTATGTTCTCGGATGGTACGGCATACGGTACAAAGAATGATTGTACATGAATTTTTATTGATCTTCCACGTCTTCACTCACAACATTAATATTCAAATCGTGAATTATGATGTCCAATGGCAATACTGTTCAGCGGATTTACTCCCGGAATACATGAATTGATTCTTGGAAGCTTGGAATAAGTGAAGCTATTGACTTAGCCGTTCATCTCGCAAAAATGTTGGCAACGTTTTCAATCGGTTTGACGCTCGGTCTTCTAATTCATATATGATGTTAAGGTGCCCGTCCTGAAGCGAACACTAATTTCTTTCTCTGAACACGAAGTTATACTCTCGATGAAGCGGGTGAGTTTCGCGGAATGTAAGGACTCCGGTGAAAAGTTGGACTATATTAAAATTGGTAACGNGGGGGGGGGGGGGTAACTTTCTCGTGAGGTTTGACGCTCGATCTTCTAAATCATACATGAAGTTATCGTGCCCGTCATTAAAACTTATTGTTATTTGATGCACTGACCACGATGATATACTCGATATAGTATCGATATACCCGATACAGCGGGTTAGCATCTCGCAAGGTAAGGCCTTCTGTGAATAGTTTGACTTTATAGCAATAAGTAAAGTTTTACAACGCTTTGATACAGTACGTTAATATTCGAACCGTGTATTATGGTGTCTATTGCCAATACTGTTCAGCGTATTTACACCCGGAGTACCCGGTTTGACTCTTGGATTCTCAGGATAGGAGAATCTAATGTCTAAGCTGTGCGACACACAAAGAGAGCGGTAATGTTCTGGAACAGTTTGCCTCTTGATCATTTAATCGATACATGACATCGAGGTGCTCGTCGCTAAAGTATAGATAAATGTGTCTCTCTGAACGAGGTGTTATATTCTCGATACCGCCCATTAGTTTTTCCGAGCGCGATGCATTCTGTAAGATGTATTACCATACTCCTATAGGTATTGTGCTACAACGGCTTGACGGTCTGCTATAATATTCAAACGTGGGATAAGGTGTGTATTGCCCATACTGTTCAGCGGATTTACTCCCGAAATACCTGCTTTGCCCTTCGGAATCATAGGATGGGAGAAGCTATAGTCTTAGCCGCTCGACACTCAAAAATGGTGGATACGTTCTCGCAGTGTTTCACCCTCGATATTCGTACTCATACATGAATTTAAGGTGCCGTCACCAAAATGTATTATAATGTCTTCCCTAATAACGAAGTTATTCTTCCTATGCAGCGGCTTATGTTCTCCGGAGGTAAGGCCTTCGGCAAAAAGAGTGCCTTTATACCATTTGGTAACGATCGCCTACAGTTTGTCTTTCTACTTTAATGTTCAAACCGTGATTTATCGTGCCAATTGCCTATATTGTTCAGTGTATTCAATCCTAGAATACCTGTTTCAGCTCTAGGAATCACAGCATGGGTGAAGCTTTAGATTTTGCCGTTCGATTCACATAGAAGTTGGTAGCGTTCCCGAACGGTTGGACTGCCGATTTTTCCATACATACATGAATATGGGGCTTCCGTGTGCTAAAATGTCAATTAATTTGTATCCGTGAACGATAAGCAACACACACAGTGCAGCGTGATAACTTCTCGGGCGGTAAGGTAATTGAAAAAAGGCTGACTTTATAGCAAATGCTAATATTCTCCAACGGATAAAGCCTATAATTTAATTTTCATACCGCGAGATAAGGTGTTTATTGCCAATGCTGTTCATCGGATTGACTCCCGGAGTACCTGGATTGACTATCGAAATCTCAGGATAGGTGACGCTATTGACTTACCGGTGCGTCACTCAAAGATGCTTGTAACGTTCTGGGACACTTAGCCTCTCCACATTCTAATTCACACATGAAATTAAGGTGCCCGTCACTATATAGTATACAAATTCGTTTCTTTGGACACGAAGTTATACTCTCGACATAGTGTGTTTGGTTCTCGTTAGGCGAGGACTTCGGTAAAATGTTTGACACTATACCAATAAGTAACATTCTACAAAGGTTTGACTCTGTACATTAATATGTATATCCTGAGCCGTGGTGCCTATTTCCAATTCTGCACAGCGGATTTTCTCAAGGAATACCTGGTTGGGTCTCGGAATCACAGAATAGGTGAAGCTATTATCTGATCGTTCCGACTCCGAAAGTAGGTGGTACCTTTAACTATCGGTTGGACCCTCGATTTTGATATTTATACATGAAAATGTGCTGCACAACAGCAAAGGTGTCCACCAATTTGCATCCGTGAACAATATGTAAGACACTCGCTACAGCCGAATAGGTTCTTTTAAGGTAAGGTATTCGGTAAGAGGACTTTACTTTAATATTCATACCGTTAGGTAACATGGATATTGGAAAACTGTGCTGCGGCTTTTCATCAGGAATGCCTTGTGTGACTCTCGGAATCACTGGATATGTGAAGCTGTTGACTTATCCGTTCGTCTCCGAAACAAGGTGTAACGATCTCGGAAGTCATGACACTCGATCTTCTAATTCATACATCATATTAAGGAGCCCGTCACTGAAATGAATAATAGTTTCTCTCCCTGGAAAGGAAGTTACTCTCTTGTGGCAGCGGTTCAGGTTCATGGATGGTCAGGCCTTCGGTAAAACGTTTGACTATATACCATTTCGTAACGTTCCCTAACTGTTCGACGCTCTACATTAGTATTCACGCCGCTATTTAATGGGCCCATTACCAATAGTATAATGCGGATATACTCCTGATATACCTGGTGCTGCTCTCGGAATCACAAGTATAGGTGAAGCTATTGACTTATGTGTCGCATTCCCAAAGAAGGTGGTAACGTCATGGAACGGTTTGCCTCTCGATATGCTACACCATACATGAAATTAAGGTGCCCGTCACCCAATTGTACACTAGTTTGTACCTCTGAACACGGAGTTACACGCTCGATACACCGGGATTGTCTTTCGGAGGGTAAGGCATTCTGTAAGAAGTTTGCCCCTACACCTATATATATTGTTATACAACGGCTTGTCGGCTTGCATTAATATTCAAACAGTGAATTGAGGTGTCTACTGCCTATTCTGTACACCGCATTTACTCCCGGAATATCTGGTTCGACTTTCGGAATCACAGTATGGGTGGAGCTATTGACTTTGCCGATTGACTTCCAAACAAGGTGTTACCGTTCTCTAACGGATTGACCCTCGATTTTGATATTTATATTTTAGAATGTGGTGTCCGTCATCTAACATGCCTACTAATCTCATTCCGTGAAAATTAAGTAAGGCAAGCGCTATAGAGTGATAGGTCATCGGAAGGCATGGTATTCGGTATGAAGAATGACTTTATATGAATTTTAATTGTTCATCCACGGTTTGACTCTCTACTTTCTTATTTATACCGTGAATTAATGTGTGCAATGCCAATACTGCTCGGCGCATTTACTTCCGTTATACTTGGTTTGGTTCTCGGAATCGCAGGATAGGTGAAGTTATTGACGTAGCCGATCTACTCCCAATAACGTTGGTATCGTTCCACAACGGATTAACACTCGATTTTCTATACAGTACAGGCAATTATGCTTCCTGTCACTAAAATTTATACTAACTTCCATCCCTGAACACGAAGTTACACCTCTAAACAGAAGGTTAGCTTCTCGGAAGGTAAGGCCTTCGGTAGAAAGTTTAAGTCTATAGGAATAGGTATCATTCTGCAACGGTTTGACGCATTACGCTAAAATACAAACGGTGAATTGAGGTGTCTATTGGCATTACTATTCAGCGGTTTTTCTTTCGGAATACATGGTTTGACTTTCGGAAACACATTATTGGTGAAGCTATTGATTTTGCCGATTGACTCTCAATGAAGGTGGTATCGTTATCTAACGGATTGACACTCGATATTGATATTTATACTGGAGAATGAGGTGCCCATCAGCTAGCATGTTTACAAATCTGCTGCCGTGAGCATTAAGCAGCACACACGCAGCAGCGGATGAGGTTCTCGGAAGGTAAGGTATTTGGTAAAAAGAATGATTATATATGAATTTCTATTTATCTTCCACGGCTTGACCCTCTACTTTCTTATTTATGCCGCTACGGAAGGTGTACATAGCCAATGCTGTTCTGAGTGTTCACTCCCAGAATACCTGGTTTGACTCTGGGAATCACAGGATAGGTGATGCTATTGAGTTAGCCGTTCGGATCTCAACGAATGTGGTGAAGTTCTCGAACTGTTTGACCTCCGATCTTCTAATTCATACGTGAAATTAATGAGCCCGTGACTAATATGTATACTAATTTGATTCTCTGCACACGAAGTTATACTCTCGATAAAGCGTGGTAGTTTTTCGGAGAGTAAGGTGTTCGGGGAAACGTTTGACTTCAAAGAAATTGGTATCGTTCTCAAACGGTTTGACGCACTATGTTAATATTAAATCCATGAATTATGGTGTCAATAACCAAACCTGTTTAGGGGACTCACTCCAGATATATCTGCTTGTCTCTCGGAATCGCAGGATACGTGCTGCAATTGACTTAGCAGTTTGAACCTCGAAGAGGGCGGTAACGTTCGGAAATGCTTGACCCTCGATTTTCTAATCCATGGATGTAATTAATGTGCCCATCACTAAAAATTTATACCACTTTGCTTCTCTGACCACGGTGTTATACTCTCGATACAACGGAATAGATTGTCTGAAGACACGGCCTTCGGTGGGAAGTGAGACTCTATTCCAATAGGTAAATTTGCATAACTGTGTGACCCTGTACTTTAATTCTTATACCGAGAAGTAGGATTTCCAGTGACGATACTTCACAGCGGATTTACTCCTGGAATGCCGGGTTTGACTCTCGGTACCACAGGATAGGTGAAGCTGTAGACTTAGACGTTCGCCTCTATCTGAACGTCATGGAACGGTTTGACCAACGATAATCTAATTCATACATGAAGTTAAGGTACCCCTCACTGAAACTTATAGTAGTGTCACTTACTGAACACCGAGATATACTCTTGATAGAGCGGGTTAGGTTCTGGGATGGTAAGGTCTTCGGTAAATGGTTTGTCCATACCAGTATGTAACGTTCTCAAACGGTTACACGCTCTTCTTTAATACTCAGGCCCTGAAACAGGGTGTCCTTTGCCAATAGTGTACAGCGGATGGACTCCTGGATATTCAGGTGTGTCTCACGGAATCACTGGGTAGGCGGAGCAATTGACTCAGGTTTGCGACCTGCAAAGAAGGTGATAACATTCTCGAACATTTTGATCACCTATCTTCTAATTAATGCATGAAATTAAGGTGACCGTGACTAAAATGTATTCTACTTTGTTTCTCTCAACAGTGTCGATACAGCGGGTTAGATTCTTGGGAGGTTTGGGCTTCGGTAAAAAGATTGACTCTATACCAATAGGTAACGTTCAACAACCGTTTGCCTGTGTACTTTACTCCTGGAATACATGGTTTGACTCTCGGTATGACGCGATAGTTTATGGTAGTCAATGCGTTGTTTGACTCCCAATGATGACGGCAACGTTCTGGTCCAATTTGCCCCTCAATCTTATATTTCGTACTTGAAATTGAGGTGCCCGTCTCCAAAATGTATACTAACTTCTTTCTCTAGGCACGAAGTTATACTCTCGATACAGCTGGTTTGTTTCTCTGAAGGAGATACCTTCTGTAATATGTTTGACACTACATCTATACGGAGCGTTCTACGACGGTTTGACACTGTACGGTAATAATTCTACCGTAAACATGGGTGTCTATTGCGAATTCACCGCAGTGGACTTATTCCCTGAATTCCTGTTTTGGCTCTCGGTATCTCACGATAGGTGTAACTATTGATTCAGCATTTAAACGCTCGAAGAAGGTGCTATCATTCTCGCACGGTTTGTCCCTTGATTCTCTTGTTAATCCATGAAAATAATATGTCCGTCTGCTGAAATGTCTACTAATTTGTTTCTGTGAACGCGAGGCAAGGCAATCGCTAGAATCGCCTCTCGGAAGTGAAGGAATTGTGAAAAATGAATGACATTATATCAATTGGTAATGTCCACCGACGGTTTGACTCTCACCTTGACATTCATGCCGTGAATTTCGGTGCCGATTGCCAATATTGTTCGGCGCACTTACTTCAGGATCACCTGCTATGACTCTCGGAAGCACTGGATTTGTGATGCTATTGACTCAGCCAGTCGATTCTCAAACAAGGCGGTAAAGTTCTCGAAAGGACTGACCTTCGAATTTCTGAGCGCTTGCTGTACTTCAGCTATAATATCTACTCTTTCGTATCCGAGAGCACTAAGCATGGCTCTCGCTGAAGCGGGTTAGGTTCTATAAGGGAAATGCCTTCGGTAAAAAGGATGACTGCATTCCAATTTGTAATGTTCTTCCACGGATTGACCTTATACTTTTATATTCGTACCGTGAATTATGGTCACTATTTCCAATACTGAACAGCGATCTGACGCCAGGAATACGGGATTTGACTATCGGAATCACCGGATAGTTGAAGCTATTGACTTAGTCGTTCGAATCACAAAGTCGATGGGAACATTCTTGAACGGTTTCAATCCCGATTATTTCATTCATACATGAAAATAAGGTGCCAGTCACTCCAAATTATGCTAATTTGCTTAAGTTTGTAGTAAGCAACACATTCGCTGCAGTGTGTCATGTCCTCGGTAGTTATGGTAATTGATAACACGTATGATTTTATACCAACTGGATACGTTCTGAAACGGTTTCACGCTCTAGTTTAATATTCATATCGTGAGTTATGGAGTCCATTGTCTATTATGTGCAGAGAATTGACTCCCGGAATTCCTATTTTGACTATTGTTATCACAGGATTGGTGCAGCTATAGACTTAGCCTTTCGACACCCGAGGAACGTGCGAACGTTCTCGTAAGGTTTGATTCACGATTATTCTATTCATACTTGCAAATATGGTGCCAGTTTGTGAAAATGACTACTAGTTCGATCCTGTGATCGCGGAGCAAGACAATCGCTGCAGTGGCTTGCAGTCTCTGAATTTAAGTTGTAGGTTAGGAAGAATGACTTTATAGCAATTGGGAATATTATCCGACGGTTTGACTCATAACCTTAATATGCATGCCGTGAACTAGGGTTTCTATCGCCAATAGTGTTCAGCGCATTTGCGCATAGAATACGTGGTCTAACTCTCGCAATCCCAGGACAGGTGAAGATATTGGCATAGTTGAGCGACATGAAAGGAAGGTGGGACGGTTCTCAAACGATAGACTCCGGATCCTCTAACTTATAATGAAAATCAGGTGTGCTTCTGCCATAATGTCTACTCATTTGTTTCCGTGAGCACTTAGCATGACATACGCTATAACGTGATATGTTATATGAAGGTATTGTATTCGGTAAAAAGAATGTCTGTACACAAATTGGCAATGTTCTTCGTCGGATTGACCTCCGACATTAATATTCACACCTTGAATTATGGTGTCTATTGCCAATGCTGTACAGCGGATTGACTCGCGGAATACCCGATTAGACTTTCGGAATCCCAGGAGAGGTGAAGGTATTAACTCATTCGTCCGACTCCCAAAGAATGTGGTAACGATATCGAACAGAAGGACGCTCGATCTTCTAATTCATTAATGAAGTTAAGGTGCCCTTAAATTCAATGTATACTAATTTGATTCCATTTGCAGTCAGGAACACACTCACTGCGGCGCGTTAGCATCTCGGCAGTTAAGGTCTTCGTTAAGAAGTATGACTCTATAACAGTGCGTAACGTCCTCTCACGGTTTGTTCTGCATATTTACTCATTCAATACCTGGTTTGACTTTCGGAATCAGAGGGTTTGTGCAGCCAGTGATTTAGATGTGCGCGTCCCATATATGGTGGTAACGTTCTGGAACAGTTTGCCCCTCACTCTTCCAATTCATACATGAAGTGGAGGTGCCCGTCACTGAAATGGGTACTAATTTCGATCTTCGTACACGAAGTTATAATCTGGGAACGGCAGGTTAGCTTCTCCGAAGGTAAGGCTACCAGTAAAGTGTTTGGCTCTATACCAGTGTGTAACAATATACAACGCTATGACGGAGTGCATTAATTTTCAAACCGTAAATTAAGGTGTCTGTTGCCAAAACTGTTTATCAAACTTACTCCCGCAGTGCCTGGTTTGACTCTCCGAATCCCAGGATTGGTGATGCTATTGACTACGGCGTTCGCTTCACAGAAGGTGGTAACGTTATGGAGAGGGTTGAAGCTCGATCTTCTAATTAATGCAAGAAATAAACGTGTTCTTCACTGAAATCTATACACATTTCTTTCTCCGATCAGGTAGTTATACCCTTGATACAGCGGGTTTGGTTCTCGGAATTAATGCCTTCCTTAAAAGTTTACCCTATACGAATTGAAACTGTTCCCCGACGGTTGGACTCTCTACTATAGTGTTCATACCATGATCTGAGGTCTCTATTACCAATGCTGTTCAGCGGATTTTCTCCCGGAATACCTGGTTTGGAACTCGGAGTCACAGGATAGGTGAGACTGCTGACATAATTGTACGAATCCCAAAGGCGGTGGACACGTTTCAATACGGTTTAACCCTCGATATTCCATTTCATTCATGCAATTAATATGCCCGTCACTAGAATGTATACTAATTTGTTCCTGTGAACATGATGTTATGCCCTAGATACTCCGGTACAGGCTTTCGGGGTGTAAGGTCTTCAGTAAAACTTTTGACATTACACGAAGCTGATAACGCTCTCAAACGGTTTGACGCTCTACTTTAATACTAAGACCGCGAATTATCGTGTCTGTTGCCAAAATAGTTCAGTGGACATACTACCGGTATACCTGGTGTGACTCTTGGAATCACCGTATAGGTGAAGCTATTGACCTAGCCGTTCGTCTCTCTCGGAATGTTTCTCTTTTCATACGTGAATATCGGCATTCCGTCTGCAAATGTGTCTGCTGATTTGTATCCGTGAACACTAAGTAACACACTCGGGGCAGCGGGTTAGATTCTCGGAAGTTAAAGCCTTCGGTTAAAGGCTCTCTTCGACGAGTGCCTCAAGTGTGGATGATTTCCGAAGAGATGGAAGAGGGCCAAGGTGGTATTGCTGCAGAAGCCTGGCAAGCCCCAGCAATCTCCGTCGGCGTACAGGCTGATCTACTTGCTGGATGAGGGCAGAATATTGTTGTAGAGGGTATTGTCTCATAGACTGACTACCCACCTCTCAACGGTCGGTTCGGATCTGGACAACCGCCAGTTCGGTTTTAGGCATGGACGATCGACCATCGAAACGCTTCTGCGCGTCATGTACCATTCGGAACGGGTCGTTCGACGGGGTGGGGTGATGCTAGCGATCGGGCTCGACAACGCCAATGCATTCAACGGGTTGCCCTGGACAGATATCAGGTCTGCACTAGTTCGGCACCGAGTTGGAGCGGGATCCCGCAGGGGTCGGTGCTGGGCCCGATTCTGTGGGACTAAGCGTTCGACGAGGTGCTACACGCCGCACTCTCGGCAGGAGTGTGCGTCACGTGTTACGTGGACGGTACCTTGGCCGCGACGAGCGGGATGTACTACGAGGAAACCGCCCTGCGACCCGATGAAAGGGTGGTCGCTGTAGTTGGGGCCATAGAACGCCTGGGATTATGCGTCTCTCTGGAGAAGACCCAGGCCAACTGGTTCCACAGCGGGAGCTGGAAGCGTGTAATACCACCCGGGTGGCCAGCAGGATCGCAACAGGATACCGCACCCTCACCCATGAGACAGCCGCCGTTCTGGCAGGCCTCCCACCGATGGACCTGCTGGCGGCAGTGGCAGCGCGGACCAACGGGCTCCTGCGCGGCTACCGCGTAGGGAACCCCGTTCCAGGATCGGAGGAACTCGAAGAAATCGAAGAAAAGGAGTGGGAGATCCGTCGGTCCGTCATGAATATATGGCAGGGCCGACTGCACAGGCCGGACAGCGCACGCCACCGGGCCGTCGGACCCATCGTCCCTGTACTGGGCGACTGGATGAGGAGCCGCAGAAAGCGGATATTCCGCCTCACTCAGGTACTCTCCGGGTACGCCTTCTTTGAGGATAGAACGACTAGCTCAATAGCTTCACCTGTCCTGTGATTCCAATCCTGCGATTTCGAGAATGAAACTAGCTATTCTGTGAGGAAATCCCCTGTACAGTATTGCCATTAGTCACATTTCTTCACGTAATGAGAATTAAACCACAGAGTCAAGTCGTTGTAGAACTTACCAATTGGTATGACGTCAAACATTTTACCGATATCCCAACCTTCGTAGATGCTAACCCGCCTTAATTTCATTACGAACAAGAAGGTCAAGGGTCATGCCGCTGGTAAACGTTGCAACCTTATCTCAGAGCCGAAAGGCTATGTTAACAGCTTCACCTTTTCTGTGATTCCAAGAGTCAAACCAGGTTGTCCACGTCCAAACACGTTGTACTGTATTGGCATTCGACACACAATTTCAGGTATAAATGTTAAAGAACAGAGACAAACCGTTATAGATCGTTCCCTATTGCTATATGGTCAGGCTTTTTACACATGGCCTTACTTTCCGAGTAACTCACCCACTGTATCGAGATTATATCTTTGTGTTATGAAGAGTAAAATAGTGTACATTTTAGTGACTGGCACATTAATTTCATTAATGAACTAGAATATAGACTGTCAAGCCGTTCGCGAGTGTTACCACGTTCCTTGAAAGCCGAAAACCTAATGCAATAGCTTCAACCATACTGCGATACCGAATGTGAAACCAGGTATCCAGGGAGTATATCCATTAGGCAGTATTGACAGTGGTGACCATAATTCACGGTGTAAATGACATAGTACATAGTCAATCCGCTGCAGATCCTTACATATTGGTATAGAGCAACACTGGTTAGCGAATCTCTCACCATCCGAGGACCCTTCCCGCTGTAGCGACTGCCTTGCTTACCCTTCACGTTATCAAACTATTCCACATTTGAGTGACGAGCACGTTAATTTCATCAATGAATTAGAGGATTGCAGGTCAAACTGTTCGAGCACGCTACCACCTTCTCTGAGAGACGAACGGCTAAGTCAATAGCTTCACATATCCAGCGACTAGGAGAGCCAAATCAGGTATTCCGTGAGAAAATCTGCTGTTCACTGTGGGCATTAGGCACCATATTTCACGGTATAAATATTCAAAGTAGAGCGTCGAACCGTTGTAGACCGTTACCTATTTGTATCTATTCAAACTATTTACCGAAGGCCATACCTTCTTCAAGCCCAAGCCGATGTAGGGAGTGCCATTCGTAGTGATCATGGAAACAAATTAGTAGATATTTTAGTTGACGGTACCCCATTTTCATATATGAATAACAAAATCGAGAGTCAAACCGTTCGAGAACGTTACCACATAGCTTTAGAATCGAACGGCTAGTTCAGTAGCTTCAATAATACTGTTATGCTGAGATTCGTACCAGGTCGTCCAGGAGTTATCCGCTGAGAAGTAGTGGCAATAAACGCCTTAATTCACGATATGAACATTAAAGTACACAGTGAAACCGTTGTAGAACGATACCTATTACTATAGAGTCAAACATTCACCGAATATCTAAACTTCCGAAAACATAACCCGCTGTATCGAGAGCAACAATTCGGATCAGAGAAAGACATTAGTTTTAAATGTAGTGACGGGAAACCTACTTTTATTTATGAAATAGACGATCGAGTGCCAGTTTGGGAACGTTACCAGCTTCATTGAGCGTCGCACAGCTAAGTGAAGAGTTTCACATATCCTGTGCTTCCGAAAGTCAAACCAGGTATTCCGGGAGTACGTCCGCTGAAGAGAATTGGCAATTAACATCTTAGTTCACAGTTTAAATATTCAAGCACGGCGTCAAACCGTTTTAGACCATTGCCAATTGGTATAAAGTTGTACGTTTTACAGAAGACCATACCTTCCGAAAAAACTAACCCTCTGCAACGACAGTATATTGCCGTGTTCAGAGGTACAAAATGGTATACATTTTTGAAGCGAGGACCTTAATTTCATGCACGAATTAGAAGATCGTGGTCAGGCCGTTCGAGAAAGTTTCCACCTTCTGTGAGAGACGAAGGACTAAATCAGTAGCATAACACATCCTGTGACCCCGAGAATCAAGCCTGTTGTGCCGGGTGTAAATTCGCTGAACATCATTGATAATGGCCACCTTATTTCACAATTTGAAAATTAAAATAGAGCATCAAACCGTTTGAGAGCGATACCAATTGGAATAAAGTCAAACGTTTTACCGAAGACCATACCCTCCAAAAACCTAACCCGCTGTATCGAGAGTATAACTTCGTGAGCAGAGAAACACATTAGTATAAAATTTAGTGACTTCACCTTAAGTTGATATATGAATTAGAAGATCTACTCTCAAACCGTTCGAGAACGTTGCCACCTTCTGTGAGAGACGAACGACTAAGTCAATAGCTTCATCTATCATGCAATCCCGAGATTTAAAGAGTTACTGCGGGAGTGAGACCGCTGATCAGTATTGCCAATAAACACATTAATTCGCGGTATGAGTATTAAAGTAGTACGGCAAATCGTCTGAGAGCGTTTCCAATTGGTATTAAGTCGAACATTTCACCGAAGAACTTACCCTCCGAAAAACTAACACTCTGTATCGAGAATGTAACATCGGGTTCAGAAAGGAGAATTGCTACACACTTTAATAACGGGCACCTTATTTTCATGTATGAATGGGTCACATTCTTGTCGAGACCCTAACCACCTTCTATTAGAGTCGAACGGCTAAGTCAACTGCTTCAGCTATCCTACGATTCCGAGGGACAGACCAGGTATTCCAGGAGTATATGCGCTCCACTCTATTAGCAATGGACACCATAATTAATTGAACATTAAAATAGAACGCCAGACCGTTTGAAAACGTTACCAATTTTTTGAAGTCAAACGTTTTCCGAAGACATTACACTCTGAGATCAAAACCCGCTGCACTTGGAACATAGCTTCCTGTCCAGAGATACAAGTTAGTAGACATATTAGCAGAGTAACTACATAGTTTCATGTATGAATAGTAAAATCGACATTCAAATATTTCTAGAACGAACCCACATTCTTTGAGAGACGACCGTAGTATCAATAGCTCCACTTCTCTTGCTATTCCGATGGTCAAACCAGATATTCCGGGACTTAATCCTCTGGGACGCTTTTCGCAACGGACATCTTATATCACGGTTTGAATATTAAAGTAGATCGTGAAACTGTTTGAAAACGTCACCTATTGGTATAAAGTCAACCCCTTTACCAAAGACCTTACCGCCTGAGAAGCTAAATCGCCGTATCTGGAGTATATCTTCGCGTTTAGGGAAACACATTAGTACACATTTCATTGACGGTTCATTAAATTCATGTATGAATTGGAAGATCGAGTGACAAACCGTTCGAGGATATTACCACCCTCCCTGAGATTCGAATGGCTAGGTTATTAGCTTCACCAGTACTTGTGATTCCGTCAGTCAAGTCAGGAAATAAGGGAGTAAATCCACTGAACTGTATTGGCAACAGAGACCTCACTCCACAGTTCGTATATTAAAATATAGCATCACCCCGCTTGAGATCGTTACCAGTTTCTACAAAGTCAAACGCTTTACGGAAAGCCATTCCGTCCGAGGAGCTAACCCGCCGTATCGAGCGTATAGCATCGAGTTCAGTGGAACAAATTACTATAAATTTTAGTGACAGGCACCTTTTCTTCATGTATAAATTAGAAGATCTTGTGTCTAACAGTTCGAGAACATTACCACCCTCATTGCGAGCCGAACGTCTAAGTCGATAGCTTCACTTAACCTGTGATTCCGAGCGTCGTACCAGTTGTTCCGGGAGTAAAACCAATGAACAGTATTGGCAATACACACTTTAATGCACGGAATAAATATGAACGTAGAGTGTCAAGTCTTTGTAGAACGATACATATTGGCACAGAGTAAAACATTTATCGAAATCCATACCTTCCGAGAACCAAACACGCTGTATCGAGTGCATATCTCCGTGTTCAGTAAAAGACATTAGGATACGTTTCAGT
>NIJG01000978.1:53660-64532 GCA_002201625.1 Euglossa dilemma | reverse complement strand
CCAACCGACTTTCATTTTTTTAAACATTTAGAACCGTTTTTACGAGCTAAACGGTATGAAAATGAAGACAGTTTGAAAAATTCGATATCAGAGTTTATCGATTCTAAAGATCGGAATTTTTTTAAGACAGGCTTTAAAGGTAAGGAGAAAATTTGAAACCTTTACAGATAATTATCCTATTTCTTAGAGAAAGTACACAAAATACGAACGACATTTACATAGATGGAAGAGAATGGAATGGAGGCGAGAAAAGCGTGTTCCAAAGATGGAAGACGATAAAGTACGACGCGTTGGTTCGTTGCGTTCGCGTTCCTCGCATAGCCGCTGGAAATTAGTGGAACAATGTCGCGATCGAGTCCTTCTCGAAGCATGTCAGGAAGTCAATTTGTGGTTAGTCCAGCATGAAGCGTATTACAGTCATCAACGTTGAAAGTTTCTGAAACGCGTTCCGCGCGAAGGTTGAATTGAACGTGATAAAACGGGAATGCAGCGGACTTTTTTTTTCTTCGCCGCCGGTTTTTGCAGGAAATTGTGGGCAAATAAGGTTAGTAAGGACATTTTCTGCGGAATCGTTGACAAAAGAGATTTCTCTAGTTTAATTCTTCGAGGAATTTTCTCCTCGTTTAACTGAACCGGAAATATTAGAAGAAATATATATAATAGATTTTTTGGAGCGAAATATTTCTATCGATTTTGATTGTTATTTCGTTTGTTAATATTTATTAACACTTTACGTTTGAGATGTATTTTTCTTGAACTCGTTTTGTAAACGTTTTGGTGAGTTTCTTATCTGTAATTTAAAATTATTACACGTAGTTAATGTAGGTAACTTTTATATTTTAATTATATTTTGTTAAAACGATGGTAATTTGGTGAACGTTAAGCTTTTTGGAATTTTAATAACTAATTTTAGTGTAGTAAAGTAAATTTGTAATTTTAGTAAATTTAGTTATCTTTTTTTAACAATTGTCAGTCGAATTTCCGTATCAAATGAAAGTAGTGAACGAATGTCACCATTGAATAAAATTTTGGAGACCGATATTAATTAATATATTAAATTTAAGATAATTTAACCATTTGAGGACGAATGTCATAATACACGTGGAAATTTTTCGATTTTTTAGAGTAAAAACTGCTCGGAAAAAACGAAAAATAATTTTGGCATTGGCATCGATATTCTGCGTATCTTCGAATTGAAAAAATTCCCCTAAATTTCTTAGTTTTAATTATTTAGTATATGATCTATCGTTAACTTCGTTTCTCGAAAAATATCCAAAATATCCATAGAAATTTCTTATTTTCCAGAGCAAACGCTGCTCGGAAAAAACGAAAAATAATTTTGGCATTGGCATCGATATTCTGCGTATCTTCCAATTGAAAAAATTCTCCTAAATTTCTTAGTTTTAATTATTTAGTATATGATCTATCGTTAATTTCGTTTCTTGAGTGTCAAAATATCCAAAGAAATTTCTTATTTTACAGAGCGTAACGAGAAATAATTTCGGCATTACCATCAATGTTCTACGTATCTTTTAATTCCGAAAATTTCCCTTGACTTATTATTTTTTATTATTGAGTTATTTGGAAATTTAGGAATAATTTATGCAACATTAGGAGTTGGGTTTTTAGGTTTTATTGTTTCAGCTCATCATATATTTACAATTAAATTAGATGTTGATACACGAGCTTATTTTACTTCATACATACTTGATCTATCGTTAACTTCCTTTTTCTTCCGCAAAGGGTTAAAAATAACAGTTAATAGGTATTGGAATTAAATAATTTCACGTGTTAATTATTCTACGATTTTTTGAATTTCTATTTTTCTCCAACGAAAAGATCATTAAATGCAAAAGTTTAATATCGTTTATAAAATATTTTTCTTTAATATTCTGACATTAGAAAAATCTGAGATTATTTTATATGGATATTAATTTTATCCTCAAACTCTTACTCTCGTAACTTTGTAAATTTTTCTTTTCTTTTTGTTTTTCTCTTTTTCATCAGGCGGAAAGATTCGTACGAAACTTTTGAGATAATCAAGGCACGGAAGATAAAGAAACTAAATGTTTTTGTACGCTAGTTTACACGTGTTATTAGCATACAATTGACCGGTAGCTTTATTTGAATTTTAAAACACCTAGTCAACCGAAAGTTTCACTTCGGGCTTAACGAATTCGACGTTTAATTTTGTTTATATTGGCTTACTGTTTTCCACTCGACGAATACATCAATTGACGAAACGCAAGCACAATTTCAGCATTGCTTTTCTTTGCTTCATTTTATATTAAAATCAACGCTGCGGAATTTTTTACATCCGGATAAATTTACGTTGGAAATTATACACGAAAATGTTTTGATTTATTTCGTTATATTTGTTCCCAAATCAAGGATTTCTTATTTTGTTTTTAATTGTTGTTAAACAATGATCGTGAATAAGTGAAAAATTATTTATTTTTGGTGCAATATATTACTTTATTATTGTATCGCTAATTAATCTTATAACTATGTAATTAATTTAATATAAAACAATTATTAATTTTTTATTTTTAATTGTTGTTAAACAATGATCGTGAAAGAGGTTAAATAAGTGAAAAATTATTTATTTTCAGTGCTATATATTACTTTATCATTGTATCGCTAATTAGTTTTATAACTATGTAATTAATTTAATATAAAACAATTATTAATTTTTTATTTTTAATTGTTGTTAAACAATGATCGTGAAAGAGGTTAAATAAGTGAAAAATTATTTATTTTCAGTGCTATATATTACTTTATCATTGTATCGCTAATTAGTTTTATAACTATGTAATTAATTTAATATAAAACAATTATTAATTTTTTATTTTTAATTGTTGTTAAACAATGATCGTGAAAGAGGTTAAATAAGTGAAAAATTATTTATTTTCAGTGCTATATATTACTTTATCATTGTATCGCTAATTAGTTTTATAACTATGTAATTAATTTAATATAAAACAATTATTAATTTTTTATTTTTAATTGTTGTTAAACAATGATCGTGAAAGAGGTTAAATAAGTGAAAAATTATTTATTTTCAGTGCTATATATTACTTTATCATTGTATCGCTAATTAGTTTTATAACTATGTAATTAATTTAATATAAAACAATTATTAATTTTTTATTTTTAATTGTTGTTAAACAATGATCGTGAAAGAGGTTAAATAAGTGAAAAATTATTTATTTTCAGTGCTATATATTACTTTATCATTGTATCGCTAATTAGTTTTATAACTATGTAATTAATTTAATATAAAACAATTATTAATTTTTTATTTTTAATTGTTGTTAAACAATGATCGTGAAAGAGGTTAAATAAGTGAAAAATTATTTATTTTCAGTGCTATATATTACTTTATCATTGTATCGCTAATTAGTTTTATAACTATGTAATTAATTTAATATAAAACAATTATTAATTTTTTATTTTTAATTGTTGTTAAACAATGATCGTGAAAGAGGTTAAATAAGTGAAAAATTATTTATTTTCAGTGCTATATATTACTTTATCATTGTATCGCTAATTAGTTTTATAACTATGTAATTAATTTAATATAAAACAATTATTAATTTTTTATTTTTAATTGTTGTTAAACAATGATCGTGAAAGAGGTTAAATAAGTGAAAAATTATTTATTTTCAGTGCTATATATTACTTTATCATTGTATCGCTAATTAGTTTTATAACTATGTAATTAATTTAATATAAAACAATTATTAATTTTTTATTTTTAATTGTTGTTAAACAATGATCGTGAAAGAGGTTAAATAAGTGAAAAATTATTTATTTTCAGTGCTATATATTACTTTATCATTGTATCGCTAATTAGTTTTATAACTATGTAATTAATTTAATATAAAACAATTATTAATTTTTTATTTTTAATTGTTGTTAAACAATGATCGTGAAAGAGGTTAAATAAGTGAAAAATTATTTATTTTCAGTGCTATATATTACTTTATCATTGTATCGCTAATTAGTTTTATAACTATGTAATTAATTTAATATAAAACAATTATTAATTTTTTATTTTTAATTGTTGTTAAACAATGATCGTGAAAGAGGTTAAATAAGTGAAAAATTATTTATTTTCAGTGCTATATATTACTTTATCATTGTATCGCTAATTAGTTTTATAACTATGTAATTAATTTAATATAAAACAATTATTAATTTTTTATTTTTAATTGTTGTTAAACAATGATCGTGAAAGAGGTTAAATAAGTGAAAAATTATTTATTTTCAGTGCTATATATTACTTTATCATTGTATCGCTAATTAGTTTTATAACTATGTAATTAATTTAATATAAAACAATTATTAATTTTTTATTTTTAATTGTTGTTAAACAATGATCGTGAAAGAGGTTAAATAAGTGAAAAATTATTTATTTTCAGTGCTATATATTACTTTATCATTGTATCGCTAATTAGTTTTATAACTATGTAATTAATTTAATATAAAACAATTATTAATTTTTTATTTTTAATTGTTGTTAAACAATGATCGTGAAAGAGGTTAAATAAGTGAAAAATTATTTATTTTCAGTGCTATATATTACTTTATCATTGTATCGCTAATTAGTTTTATAACTATGTAATTAATTTAATATAAAACAATTATTAATTTTTTATTTTTAATTGTTGTTAAACAATGATCGTGAAAGAGGTTAAATAAGTGAAAAATTATTTATTTTCAGTGCTATATATTACTTTATCATTGTATCGCTAATTAGTTTTATAACTATGTAATTAATTTAATATAAAACAATTATTAATTTTTTATTTTTAATTGTTGTTAAACAATGATCGTGAAAGAGGTTAAATAAGTGAAAAATTATTTATTTTCAGTGCTATATATTACTTTATCATTGTATCGCTAATTAGTTTTATAACTATGTAATTAATTTAATATAAAACAATTATTAATTTTTTATTTTTAATTGTTGTTAAACAATGATCGTGAAAGAGGTTAAATAAGTGAAAAATTATTTATTTTCAGTGCTATATATTACTTTATCATTGTATCGCTAATTAGTTTTATAACTATGTAATTAATTTAATATAAAACAATTATTAATTTTTTATTTTTAATTGTTGTTAAACAATGATCGTGAAAGAGGTTAAATAAGTGAAAAATTATTTATTTTCAGTGCTATATATTACTTTATCATTGTATCGCTAATTAGTTTTATAACTATGTAATTAATTTAATATAAAACAATTATTAATTTTTTATTTTTAATTGTTGTTAAACAATGATCGTGAAAGAGGTTAAATAAGTGAAAAATTATTTATTTTCAGTGCTATATATTACTTTATCATTGTATCGCTAATTAGTTTTATAACTATGTAATTAATTTAATATAAAACAATTATTAATTTTTTATTTTTAATTGTTGTTAAACAATGATCGTGAAAGAGGTTAAATAAGTGAAAAATTATTTATTTTCAGTGCTATATATTACTTTATCATTGTATCGCTAATTAGTTTTATAACTATGTAATTAATTTAATATAAAACAATTATTAATTTTTTATTTTTAATTGTTGTTAAACAATGATCGTGAAAGAGGTTAAATAAGTGAAAAATTATTTATTTTCAGTGCTATATATTACTTTATCATTGTATCGCTAATTAGTTTTATAACTATGTAATTAATTTAATATAAAACAATTATTAATTTTTTATTTTTAATTGTTGTTAAACAATGATCGTGAAAGAGGTTAAATAAGTGAAAAATTATTTATTTTCAGTGCTATATATTACTTTATCATTGTATCGCTAATTAGTTTTATAACTATGTAATTAATTTAATATAAAACAATTATTAATTTTTTATTTTTAATTGTTGTTAAACAATGATCGTGAAAGAGGTTAAATAAGTGAAAAATTATTTATTTTCAGTGCTATATATTACTTTATCATTGTATCGCTAATTAGTTTTATAACTATGTAATTAATTTAATATAAAACAATTATTAATTTTTTATTTTTAATTGTTGTTAAACAATGATCGTGAAAGAGGTTAAATAAGTGAAAAATTATTTATTTTCAGTGCTATATATTACTTTATCATTGTATCGCTAATTAGTTTTATAACTATGTAATTAATTTAATATAAAACAATTATTAATTTTTTATTTTTAATTGTTGTTAAACAATGATCGTGAAAGAGGTTAAATAAGTGAAAAATTATTTATTTTCAGTGCTATATATTACTTTATCATTGTATCGCTAATTAGTTTTATAACTATGTAATTAATTTAATATAAAACAATTATTAATTTTTTATTTTTAATTGTTGTTAAACAATGATCGTGAAAGAGGTTAAATAAGTGAAAAATTATTTATTTTCAGTGCTATATATTACTTTATCATTGTATCGCTAATTAGTTTTATAACTATGTAATTAATTTAATATAAAACAATTATTAATTTTTTATTTTTAATTGTTGTTAAACAATGATCGTGAAAGAGGTTAAATAAGTGAAAAATTATTTATTTTCAGTGCTATATATTACTTTATCATTGTATCGCTAATTAGTTTTATAACTATGTAATTAATTTAATATAAAACAATTATTAATTTTTTATTTTTAATTGTTGTTAAACAATGATCGTGAAAGAGGTTAAATAAGTGAAAAATTATTTATTTTCAGTGCTATATATTACTTTATCATTGTATCGCTAATTAGTTTTATAACTATGTAATTAATTTAATATAAAACAATTATTAATTTTTTATTTTTAATTGTTGTTAAACAATGATCGTGAAAGAGGTTAAATAAGTGAAAAATTATTTATTTTCAGTGCTATATATTACTTTATCATTGTATCGCTAATTAGTTTTATAACTATGTAATTAATTTAATATAAAACAATTATTAATTTTTTATTTTTAATTGTTGTTAAACAATGATCGTGAAAGAGGTTAAATAAGTGAAAAATTATTTATTTTCAGTGCTATATATTACTTTATCATTGTATCGCTAATTAGTTTTATAACTATGTAATTAATTTAATATAAAACAATTATTAATTTTTTATTTTTAATTGTTGTTAAACAATGATCGTGAAAGAGGTTAAATAAGTGAAAAATTATTTATTTTCAGTGCTATATATTACTTTATCATTGTATCGCTAATTAGTTTTATAACTATGTAATTAATTTAATATAAAACAATTATTAATTTTTTATTTTTAATTGTTGTTAAACAATGATCGTGAAAGAGGTTAAATAAGTGAAAAATTATTTATTTTCAGTGCTATATATTACTTTATCATTGTATCGCTAATTAGTTTTATAACTATGTAATTAATTTAATATAAAACAATTATTAATTTTTTATTTTTAATTGTTGTTAAACAATGATCGTGAAAGAGGTTAAATAAGTGAAAAATTATTTATTTTCAGTGCTATATATTACTTTATCATTGTATCGCTAATTAGTTTTATAACTATGTAATTAATTTAATATAAAACAATTATTAATTTTTTATTTTTAATTGTTGTTAAACAATGATCGTGAAAGAGGTTAAATAAGTGAAAAATTATTTATTTTCAGTGCTANTGTAAATTTGTAAATATGTAAATTTTTCTTTTCTAAGTATTCCACTCGTTATATTTATTCCCAAATCAAGAATTTCTTTTTTAATTTTTAAATATTGTTAAACACGGATCGTGAAAGCGGTTAAATAAATAAAAAATTATTTATTTTTCATGCAATATATTCATCATACTTTATCACTGTGTCGCTAATTACCGCTTATTAATTTTACAACCATCTTGTATTACCAAAAATAAATTATTCGACAATCGTTACATAACAGTACGAAGCGAGTACTAAATTTATAAATTTGTAAATTTACCTTTTCTAAATGTAATCAAATTCGGCGATAAAAAAAGACTGTTATCAACGTAACCAAACACAGATTTCGGAAGGTTATCTTATCAGTGAAAAAAAGGCGTTTCCAGGATTATAAAAAATCAATATAGAATATCTCGAAATTTTTGAACGAATTTAGACACTTTATCCTGCGACGTTCGTTTCGAGATATAACAAAATAAACACGGCAACGAGATAGAAGTATTTACGTTACTTGATACATTTTACACACATGATCGAAGTTACACAACTAAAATAAATTACACTTCTGCGACTATTATTGTAAATCACACCGTTGCGCAATCGAGTCGGAGAGAAAACAATCGAAGAAAAAATAAAAACAAATCACAATCGACCTTGTGCAACTTCGATTAAGCAAACAAATAAAAATTATAAAAAGAGATATAGACCGAGAAGGAGAAATAACAAATAAAAATTATAAAAAGAGATATGGACCGTTTATTTTGAAAGTGGTGTAAGTCATTTTTATAAGAAAATGAGATATGACGTAATTTATGCTTAATTTAGAGGAAACTTTTTGTTTATAACTAGTTGGTATTTAATATCTTCAAAAATGGCAATGCTTTGTTCGATTTAAAATTGGCAGGTAAAAGAAATTTAACCATTGATTAGGAAAGTGGTGTAAGTGTAATTTCCATAGATATGTGATGGGGTTACATAGAAAAATATAAGCATATGCAGCAGCTATTATTTTATATACCTCCTGTGCATCGTGAATATTTCAAAACACTGTCACATGAACAGCATAAATAATTAATAATACCAATATCTCGCGTTAAATTTAACGATATATAAATATAATTAACGTTTGAAATAAAAAATGCTAATCCTATTTTATTTCTTGTTATTATTCATAAACAAAATTGGATCAATATGAGATATATTATAAGCGATATTTGTTATTTCAAAATTGAAATTAAACGATATTTACAATTGACTAATTACGAAAGTGGTGTAAGTTCATTTGCAGCCTGGAAATTGTATATTATTTTAGTTAAATTCGCTTAAATGTAATTTATATAATTAAATTACATATTGATAAATTAGTACAAACATTCTCAGACCTCGCATAATTAACCTATATTTTTTAATCGTCAGATCTGTTAACGTTCAATTTTCTCGAAACCAAAGAAAATGAATTTGCACCGTTTTCCAAATAAACTGTTCATATATCGCGGTGATTTTTGGTCGTATCATGCGAATATCGACGTAACTCGAGGGCCACTTCAGTCGAGGAACTATGATTCGGATTAACGGATTATCCGGAATAATATAAACACGCGAAGTCAACGATTCGAGCCTCTCGAGGAAAAGGTTTCGATGAAATCGGAATTTACTCGACCCAACTCGAGTGTTATTTCATTCGAGGATTATCTGCGTTTAGAAGAACTATGATCTAGATTACCGCGCGAAAGTGTGTTAAAAATATCGACGTGCAAGCACCGAACGACGCGAGGATTTCTGAAAGGTTTCAGCCAACCTTGATGCAGCTCGACCACCGCTTTATTCGAGGATTATCCGTATCCACGGAAACTATGATTTAGACTAACGCACCATGGTGTTCCATAAATATAACAACCCCTCAAGGACCGTATTACAAGACTCCTCCGGTGAAAAGTTTCAGAGCAATCGCAATTTCCTCGAGTTATGCGGATCTTGATCCAACACGAGTACCATCCTATTCGAGGATCATCTGTACTTAGAGTAACTACGATTTATGCTAACCAACGTACGTACTATAAATATATCCCCTTAAGAGCCGAATAATACGAGCCGGAAGCTCCCGGTTCAATCGCAATTTTTTCTCTCCGAGAGTGGAATAGATTTCGACCCAATCCCGTCTCGTGATCGAGTTCAAGTAGAGAAGATTTGTAATTTCGGTTAGAAAATAGGCGAAAGAGATGTGTACAGTTGACCAGGTACAGTAAACGAGCTTCTTTTATCTCGGGAAAAGAATAAGGTCAGTTCCAAGCCGTAATAGGGAGAAAGAGACGTAGCAAAGCCTAGGAAAGTCTTGCATATGTGACGCGAAATACCGCAAACAGCGTGACTCCACAAGCTTCGATTCTCGACTCGCCCACTCCTAGATCGATATCTTCACCCCGAAAATTTGGAAGGTCAGTTGCGAAGCCTAAAGCTCGAAACGAACTTCAGGAAGTTTATGAAATCCTGGTCTATGTCAAGTAACAAAAGATGAAGAGAGTGTCGGTTCATCCGACGAGCTTCGATTCTGAATTTTTCCATTGGCGAATTAATAATTCCACTCCAAAAATTTGGAAGGTCAGTTGCAAAGCCTAAAGCTCGGAAGCGACCTCTCGAAGTCTACGAAACCCTGGTCTATGTCAAGTAGCAGAAGATGAACACTATCGGTTCATCCAACGAGCTTCGATTCCAAACTCTTTCATTGGCGAATCGACAACTCCACCCCGAAAATTTGGAAGGTCAGTGGTGAAGCCTGAAGCTCGGATGAGACCTCGCGAAGTCTAAAGCTCGGAAGGCACCTCGCGAAGCCTCCGAAACCCTGGTCTGCCAATTACCAAAACCAAAACCAAAACCATCATCGGTTCATCCCACGACCTTCGATCTGGAAAACTTACACCGACGAATCGACAACTCCATCCCTAAAACCTCGAAGGTCAGTTGCAAAGCCTAAGTACTCTGAAGGAACCTTGCGAAGCCTCTGAAACCCTAGTTTACCAATTACCGAAACCTTGGTTTACCAATTACCAAAACCAAAACCATCATCGGTTCATCCTACGATCTTCGATCCCGAACTCTTCTACCGACGAATCGACAACTCCATCCCTAAAACCTCTAAGGTCAGTCCCAAAGCCTAAATACTCTAAAGGAACATTGCTAAGCCTCCAAAACCCTGGTCCGCCAATTACCAAAACCAAAACCGAAACCATCACCGATTCATCCCACGACCTTCGAT
>NIJG01000972.1:0-19929 GCA_002201625.1 Euglossa dilemma | reverse complement strand
CCAATTGCTATAAAGTCAAACGCTTCACCGAAGGCAATACCCTCCGAGAAAGTAACCCCCTCTATTCTGGAGAGTATAACTTCGTGTTCACAACAAGAAATTTGTTTCCATTTCAGTGACGACACGTTAACATCATGTATGCATCAGAAAATCTAGGTTCGTACTGATCGAGATCGTTGCCACCTTCTTTGAGATACGGACGGGTAAGTGAATAGCTTCATACATCCCGTTATTCCGAAAGACAATCAATATATTCCGGCTGTAAATGCACTGTACAGTATTTGCACTAGATTCCTTAATTCGGAGATTGATTTTTAAAATAGAGCGTCACACCCGGTGAGAACGTTACAGTTGCCATAAACTCAAACGCATTACCGAATCACTTACCTCAACCGCCGTATCGATTGTATAGCTTCTTGATTAGAAAAACACATTAATACAGAATTTAGTTATGTCACCTTAAATTCACGTATGGTATACAATATCGAGGGTCAAGCCGTTCGAGGTCGTTACCACCCGTATTTAGAGTCGAACGTCTACGTCGAAGGTTTTACCTGTCCTGTGATTCCGAGTGTCTAATCAGGTATCCCGTGAGATATTACTCTGATAAGTATTGGCAATTGGCACATTGTACCACGGTTTGAATATTGAAGCAGACAATCAAAACGCTGTAGAACGTTACCTATTGATATGGAGTCAAATTATTTACCAAATGCCTTATCTTCCGAGAACCGATCCCGCTGTATCGAGCATATAACTTCATGTCCCGAGAAACAAACTAGTATATATTTTCGGGACGTCCACCTTAATTTCAGACATGAATTCGATGATCGAGTGTCAAACGGATCGGGAACGTGACCACCTTCTACGAATGTCGAACGGTTAAATCAATAGCCTCACCTATCGTGGGATTCTGAAAGTAAAACCAGGCATTCCAGGAGTAAATCCGCTAATAGTATTGGCAATAGATACATTAATTCGCGGTTTGAATATTACAGTAGAGCGTCAAACCGTTTGAGAGCGTTACGAATTGGTAAAGCGTCAAACGATTACCCGAAGACCATACCCACCGAAAAACTAACCTGCTGCATCGAGAATTCGACTTCGTGCTCGGAGAAAGAAATGTTCATCTAGAGTCAAACTTCCAACCGAATGCCTTACCCTCCGAAAAATCTGACCCGCTGTATCGAGAGTATGACTACGTGTTCGGAGTTGCGAAATGGTTTACATATTAGTGATGTGCACATTAACTTCATGCAGGAATTATTAGATGGAGGGTCCAATGGTTCGAAAAGGTTACCACCATCTGTGAGAGATGATCGACTAAGTCAATAGAAAGAGCTATTCTGTGGATCGGAGCGTCATACCAGGCATTCCGGGAGGAATCCGCAGAATAGAATTGGCAATACACATCTTACTTCACGGTATGGATATAGAAGTAGAGAGTCTAACCCTTTATGAATGCTTCCATTGGTATAACGTGATACTCCCCCATTGCATACCTTACCTTCCGAGAACATAGGGCGCAATATCGTGGGTACAATATCCTGTTCACAGAAACAATTGTGCATACAATTCAATGGCGGGCAGCTTACATTCGTTTATGAATAAGGAGATCGAGGTACAAATCGTTCGAGAACGTTACCACCTTCTCTGAGATTCGTATGGCTAAGTCAATAGCTTCACATATACTATGATTCCCAAAGCTAAACCAGATATTCCGGGAGTAAATGCGCTCTACTATATTGGCAATCGACACCTCAATTCGGGGTTTCAATATTTAAGCAGGCCGTCAATCCGTCGAAGAACATGTCCTATACGAGTGCCTCTCCTTTCGGAAAACTGACCAGCTGTGTCGAGGGTATAACACCGTGTTCAGATCAAGAAATTAGTATTCATTGCAGTGACGGGCACCTTAACATCGTGCATGAATTGGATGATCGACTGTCGAACCTCTCGAGAACGTTGCCGCCTTCAGCGAGAGACGAACGGTTAAGTCAATAGATTCACCCATCCTGCGATTCCGAGAGTCAAACCAGGCATTCCTGGCGTAAATCCGCGGAACAGTATTGGCAACAGAAACTGTAATCCACGGTTTGAACATAAGGTATAGCGAAAACCGTTCGGGAACGTTACCAATTGCCATAATCAATCAAACGCTCAACCGATGTCCTTCCCTGACATGAATCTTACCCGCAATATAACTTCGTGTTCATGGAAGAAAATTCATATACACTTTACTTACGGGCACCTTCATTTCATCTACGATATAGAAGATCGGGAGTCAATTCGTTCGAGAACATTACCACCTTCTTTGAGAGTCGAGCGGCTATGCCAATCGCTTCACCAGTCCGGTGTTTCCGGAAGTCACACCAGATGTTCCGGGAGTAAATCCACTGAAGAGTGTTGGATATTTCCTCCCCTAATTCACGGATTAATGTATAGCGCCAAGCGGTTTGAGAGCGGTACCAATTGGTATAAAGTCAATTGTTTTACGGAATACCATACCCACCCAAAACCTAACCCGCGGTGTCGAGTGTATAACTTCGTGTTCAAAGAATGAAATTAGTACTCGTTTGAGTGACGGACACGATAACTTGACGTATGAATGAGAGTATAGATGGTCAAACCATTCGAGAACGTTTCAAACCCTCTTTTAGAGTCGAACGGCTAAGTCTATTGCTTCACGTATCGTGTGATACCTAGAGTCAAATCAGGAAATCCGGGACAGAAACCGCTGAAGTTTATTGGCAACTGACACCTTAATTCACGGTATGATGATTAATGTAGAGAGTCAAACCGAAGGAGGACATTACCAATGCGCATAAAGTTATTCCTTTTAGCGAATGACATACCTTCCGAGAACCTAACCCGCTGCAGGGAGAGTCCTGCTTAATGTGCACGGAAACAAATAAGTAGTCCTATTAGCGCTGGATCACCACATGTTTGTGTATAAATATCATGATCCAGAGTCAAAACGTCGAGAACGTTACCACCTTCTACAGGAGACGCATAGCTAAGCCAATAGCTTCACCTATCCTGTAAGACCATGAGTAAAACCAGGTATTCCGGGATTAAATCCGCAGAACAGTATTGGCAGTGAGCACATTAATTCGCGGTATGAATATTAAAGTAGGGAGTCAAACTATCGGAGAACATTACCAATTGGTATGAAGTCATTCATATTATCGAAGTCCTTAAACTCCGAGTAGCTATCCTGCTGTAACGAGCGTATAGCTTCGTGTTTAATCACACTCATTAGTATACATCTTAGTAGCGGCACTGAAACTTTTGAGTGATTAAGATCATCGAAGGCCAAAGAGTTCGAGAATGTTACCACTCACTTTGATATTCGAACGGTTAAGTTAATAGCTTCAACTATTCTGTGGTTCCAAGGGCAAGACCAGGTAATCCGAGCGTAAATACGTTGGACAGGATTGACAATAGACACCATAAATCACTGTTCGAATATTAAAGTAGAGCATCAAACCGTTGTACAACTTTACCTATTGACATTGGGTCAAACTCTTTCCCGAAGGCCTTACCTTCCGAGCAGTGTAACCCGCTGTAGTGAGTGTCCTGCTTAATGTTCACGTAAATAAATTTGTAGATATTCTAGCAGGCAGACGTCACATTTTCATGTTTAAGTATTTAAAATCGAGAGGTAAGTTGTTCGAGAATGATACCACCTGCCTCGTGACTCGAACGGCTAAGTCAATTGCTTCACCCATCCTGTGTTTCCGAGCGACAAACCAAGTATTCCAGGAGTAATTGCCCAGTGCTGTATTCGCAATCGAAACCTCAATTCACGGATTGAATATTAAAGTAGAGCGTCAAACTGTTTCTGGGTATAACCAATTGGTATAAAGTCAAACGTTTTTCAGCAAACCTTACCCTGTGAGAAGCTAGCCCGCCGTATCGACAGTAAAACTAAGTGTTTAGAGAAACACATTAGAATACATTTTAGTACTGACACCTTCAATTCATATATAAATAAAAAAACCAGGATCCAACCGTTCGAGACCATTACCAGCATCTTTGAGAGTAGGACGGTTGTGTCAATTGCGTCACCAATCGTGTGATTCCGAGAGTGAAACTAGGTATTCCGGGAGTAAATTCGCTGCACAGTATTGCACTAGATACCCTATTTCGCAGAATTAATAATAACGCAGAGAGTCATGCCGTGGAAGAACTCTTTGAAGAAGGCCTTAGCTTATGAGAAGCTAACGCGCTGTATCGAGGGGACGTCCTCGTGTTCAGAGAACCAAATTATTGTACTCCTTAGCGTCGGGCACAACACTTTCATGTACGAAATAGTAGATCGAGGGTCAAACTTTTAGAGAACGATACTACCATCTTTGGGATTAGAGTGGCTATGTCCATAGCTTCAGCTCTCCTGTGGTTCGGAGAGTCAGCCCGTAAAAACATAGAGTAATATCGCTGAATAGCATTAGCAATAGACACCTCAATTCAGGCTTTGAATATTAAAGGAGGCCGTCAAGAAATTGTTGAACATTACCTATATGTGTATGGTCGAACTTCTGCCAGAATGCCTAACAATCCGAAAAACTAACCCGCTGTATCGGGAGTATGACATTGCGTTCAGAGGAACGAACGAGTACACATTTTAGTGACGAGCATCATAATTTCATGCATGAATTAGAAGATGGGGGGTCAAACCGTTTCTAAACGTTGCCACATTCTGTGTGAGACGAAGGGCTGAGTCAATAGCTTCACCCATCCTGTGATTCAGAGGGTCAAACCAGGTGTTCTGGAAGTAAGTCCGCTGAAGAGTATTGTTAATAGAAATATTAATTCACTGGTTGAATATTAAAGCAGGGAGTCGAACCGTTTGAGAGCGTTACTAATTGGTATAACGTCACACACTTTTTCGAATATCTTACCGTCCGAGAACATAACCCGTAGTAGCGAGTACCGTGCTTAAAGCTAACATAATCCTATTAGTAGATATTTTAGCAGACGGGCTGCTGTTTTTCATGTATGAATAGCAAAATCGAGAGTCAAACCGTCGGAGAACGGTTCAACTTTCTTTGAAAGTCGCACATCTGTGGCAATATGCACTTTAGCCTGGCGCACCTTAATTTCACGTACCAATTCGGAGATCGAGGATCAAGACCATCGAGAACGTTGCAACTTTCATTCACAGTGGAACGGCTAAGTCAATAGTTTCACCAATTCTGTGTTTCCGAAAGTGAAATGAGATATTCCGGGTGTAAATTCGCTGTACTTCATTGGGATTGATATCTTAGTTCGAGGTGTGAATAACATAATAGAGCGTCACACCTTGTGAGAACGTTTCTAATTGCTATAAAGGTAAACGTTTTACCGGATGCCCGACCGGACGAGAAGCTAAGCCGTTGTATCGAGAGTATAGCTACGTGTTTAGCGAAATAATGTTGTATACATTTTAGTGACGAGCACATTTATTTTAAGCACGAATTAAAAGATCGAGAGCTAAATCGCTCGGGAACGTTACCACTTTCTCTGAGAGGCGAATGGCTAAGTCGATAGCCTCACGTATCCAGAGTTTTGGAGAAAAAAACCCGGTGCAGCTGTAGTAAATCCGCTGAGGAGTATTACCAATAGTCACCTTAGTTCACGGTTTGAATATTAAAGTAGAGCGACAAATCGTTCGAGAGAGTTACTAATTGATATAAAGTCAAAGGTATTACCGAAGGCCTTACCTTCGGCAAACCACACCAGCTTCATCGAGAGCATAAGTTCGTGATCAGAGAAAGAGATTAGTATAAATTCTTGTGACATGCACTGTAATTTTATGTACCAATTAGAAGAGCGAGTGACAAACCGTTCCGCAAGGATACCTTGTTCTTCGAGAACCGAAATTCTAGATGAATAGCTACACCTATCCTGTGATTCCAATGGTTAAACATTGTATTCCGGGAGTAAGTCCGTTCAGAGGAATTGATAATATATACCACTCCTCGCGGTGTAAATAATAGAATAGAGCGTCTCATCCTGTGAGAACGTTATAATTGCTATAATGTCAAACGTATTACCGAATGCCTTACCGACCGAGAAGCTAACCCGCCGTATGGAGATTATAACTGTGCGATCAAGGAAGCAAATTAGTATATACTTTAGTGACGGCACCCTTAATTTCATGTGCGAATAACAAGGTCGAGTGTCAAACCGATCGAGACCGTTACCATCTTCCTTGGGAGTTGAAAGGATAAGCCAATAGCATCACATATCATGTTATACCCAGAGTCAAGCCTGGAATTCCAGGAGTAGCATGAATTGGTATAGAGTCCAACTTTTTACCGAAGGCCTTACCTCCCGAGTAGTCCAACCCGCTGAAGGGAGTGCCTTGCTCAGGGTTCATGCAAACATATGACATGACATTTTAGAGGCGCGCACATTAATTTCATCTATGAAATAGAAGATCAAGTGTCAATCCATTCGGGAACACTACCACCATAGTTGAGAATCGAATCGCTTTGTTAATGGCTTCACCTATCCTATAATTCCGAGAATCAAACAAGGTATTCCGGGTGTAAAACCGACGGACCAGTAATGGTATTTGTCATCTTAATTCACGGATTTTATGTTAAGGTAGAGCGTCAAACCGTTTGAGAGCGTTACCAATTTGTATGAAGACAAGCTTTTTACGCAAAGCCTTACCGTCCGAGAATCCCACCCGCTGCATCGAGAGTAAAGTTTCTTTCATATTCAGCGGAACCAATTATTCATCATTTCAGTGACGGAGACAATAGCTTACTGTATGATTTCGAAGATGGATGGTCGAAACTTTCGTGAACGTAACCACCATCTGTGGGTGTCGAATGGCTACGTGAGTAGCTCCACCCATCCTGTGATTCCGATGGACAAACCAGGTATTACGAACGATAATATTGTGAACAGTTTTGTCATCAGACGTCTTAATTCATGGTTTCAACATAAAAGTAGTGCGTGGAACCGTTCGAGATCGTTACCAATTTCTATAAAGACACTTTTTTTTACCGAATACCTTTCCTTCCTCGCATATAACCCCTTGTTCCGAGTGGTTGCTTAGTGCTCACGGAAACAAATTATTAGACATTTTAACAGATGGACACCTTATTTTCATGTATGAATGGAAAGATCGAGTGACAAACACCCCTATAACGAACCCACCTTCTTTGAGAGCTGAACTCCCAAGGCAGTTGATGCACTTAACCTGTTCCTCCGAGGGACAGACCTGGTATTCCTGGAGTCAATGCTCCGTACAGGTTATGTTCCTCATCGGATTGACGGCATGCTCTATTATTCAAACCGTGGTTTGAGTTGTCTATTTCCAATACTGTACGTCGCATTTACTACCGCAGTATCTGGTTTGTCTTTTGGTACCTCAGGACATATGAAGGTATTGACTAATCCGTACGGATCTCAAGAAAGGTGGTAACGTTCTTGAACGCTTTAACTCTCGATGTTGATATTTAGGAACAGGCATGTGGTGGCCGTCCGCGAAAATGTTTACTAATTAGTTTCTGTTTACATTATGCAGGACACTCGCTTCAGCAGCATTGGATCTCGAAAGGTAAGTCATTCAAAAATGGAATGACTCTACACGGATTGGTATCGTTCTCCGACGGTTTGACTGTTTACTTTAATTTTCATACATTGTATCATGGTGTCAAATGCAAATAATATTCAGCGGATTTACTCTAGGAATACCTGGTATGACTCTCAGAAACACGAGATATGTGTAGCTATTGCCTTAGCTGTTAAAATATAGAATGTGGTAACGGTCACGAACTGATTTACACTCGATCACCTAATTCATACATGAAAATAAGATGAAATCACTATAATGTATACTAATGTGATTCTCTGAAATCGAAGTTATACTCCCGGTACAGTGGGTTATTTTTTCGGAGGATACGGCATTCTGTAATGCATTTAACCCTACACGAACAGTTAATGTTCCACAACGGTTCGACGGCCTTCTTTGACGCAGGGGAAATCTTCCAACGATGTCCCGCCCCCCTGGAAGGGGGTCTGTGGGATTCATACCCCCTAAACCCCCTGCGGTGGTCCGTCCTCTTCGCACAAGGGAGGGCCCGGGATAACAGGCAACGCTTTCGCGAGTCTAAGGCACCGGTGCCTCCTTGCGACTTCACCAGCTCCCGCTGGGCTCCTTTTCGGGCATCCCAGCCCAGTCCGCCTCTTTCTTCGGCAGTGCTGCGAGACCACTCGCGCGGCACGAACACCTTCCTGGACCGCGATCCCTCAACGGTTGGTCCCTCGGCCGACGATACGCGGTCCCCTCCGATCGACGGGATGGCGCAGGGGAGGGGACTCGCCTCGTCACCGGAGGTAACATTTCGTCGCTGTACTTTAATAATCAGTGCGTGATTTAAGGAGTCTGCTGCCAATAATGTACAACTCATTTACCCCCAGAATATTTGGTTTGACATTCGGAGTCACAGAATATCTGAAACTATTTACATAGCCGTTCGTCTCGCGCAGAAGGTGGCAACGTTCTCGAACGGTTTGACCATCGACCTTCTGATCCATAGAGGAAATTAAGTTGCACGTCACTAAAATTTATACGATTTCGCTATTCTGACCACGAAGTCATGCTCCCGAAACAGCAAGTTTGCTTCTCGAAAGGTATGGCATTCGGTGAAGAATTAGATATTATGCCAATAGGTATCGTAGTACAACTTTGTGTCTCTGCACTTTAATAATTATAGGTGGATGTAGCTACCTTACTGCAAATACTGTACAGCGGCTTTTCTGAAGGTTTACGTGGTTTACGTGGTTTGATTCTCGGAATCTCAGGATGGGTGTAGGTATTGACTTAGCCGTTCGATTCTCAAAGATGGTGGTATCGTTCTCGATCTGCTTGACAACAGATCTTCAAATCCATACATGACCATAAGGTGTCCATCACATAAATCAGAACTAGTTTCTTTCTCTGAACACGATGTTACACTCTTCATGAAGACGGAGACGTTCGCGGAAGATAATGCGATCGGTAAAACGTTTGGCATCATAGCAATTGGTAACGATCTTAAACGGTGTCACGCTTTAGTTTCGTCATCAAACTGTAAATTAAGGTGTCAATTACTATTATAGGTCAACGGATATATACCCGGAATTCCTGGTTTGGATCTCGGAATCTAGGGATAGCTGGAGCTATTGACTTATCTGTTCGAATCTGAAAAATTGTGGTAAAGTTCTCGAACTGTTTGATCATCGGTCTTTTAATACAGTCATGAAGTTAAGGCCCTCGTCACTCGAATGTATACAAGTTCGTTCCTCTGCACGCGGTGTTATACTCTCGATACAGCCAGTCAGTTTTTCGGAGGGTAATGCGTAATCGGTAAAGCGATACATATTATAGCAATTGGTAACGTTCACAAACGGTATGACGCTCTATTTTAATTCTCAACTGTGAATTAAGGTGTAAATTGCTAATGCAGGTCAACGGATTTACACGCGGAATTCCTGCTTTGGATCTCGGAATCTCGGGATAGCTGAAGCTATTGACTTATCCGTTCGCATCTGAAAAAGGGCGGTATAGTTCACTAACGGTTTGACAATCGATCATTTAAAACATGCGTGAAGTTAAGGTCCCCGTCACTAGAATGTATACTATTTCGTCCCTCCGCACGCGGTGTTATACTTTCGATACGGCAGGTCTGTTTTTCAGTGGGTAAGGTATTCTGAAATAAGTGTGACCACACAACTATACGTAATGTTCCAGAACGGCTTGACTTGAACAGCTTTAATGTTCAAACGTGAATTAAGGACTCTACTGCCCAATCTCTTCAACCGATTTACTACAGGAATACCTGATTTGCCTCTCCGAATCACAGGGTAGGGGAAGCTATTAACTTAGCCGTTCGTCTCTCACAGAAGGTTGAAACGTTCTCGAACGGTTAGACTGACGAATATTCTATTCACACATGAAACTAATGTCCCCGTCTCTAAAATGGATACTACTTGGCTTCTCAGAACACGAAGTTATACTCACTATACGGCGTATTATCTTCTCGGAAGGTAAGGCCTTCGGCTAAAAATTTGATACTATTCCAATTCGTAACGTTCTACGACGGTTTAACTCAGGACATTAATATTTATACCGTAAAATAAGGTGTATGCTGCTAATAGTGTACAGCAGTTTGACTCCCGGAATACATTGTTTGACCTTCGAATTCACAGGACAGGTGAAGCTATTGACTTAGCCGTTCATTTCTCACAGAAGGTGGTATCGCTCTCGGGCGGGTTGACTTCCGACCTTCTAATTCATACATGAAATTATCGTGCCCGTCGGTGAAATGAATATTAGTTTCATTCTCTGGACCGGAAGTTGTACTATGGATACCGGTGGAGATCTTACGGATGGTAACGCATTGTGTAAGAAGTTTTACCCCACAGGAAAAGTCATTTTCTGCACCGCTTTGACGGCATGTTTTAATGTTTAAACCGTGAAATGAGGTGTCTACTGCTAATACTGTCAGCGCATTTACTCCCAGAATATATGGTCTGACTTTCGGAATCGCAAGATATGTGAAGCTATTGACTTAGACCTTCCTCTCTCACAAAAGGTTGTGACGTCTAGATTGGTTTGACCCTCTACCTTGTAATTCATACATGAAGATAAGGTTCCCGTCTGTGAAATGAACACTAATATCTTTTCCAGAACACGAAGTTATACTCTCGAAACAGCGGCAAAGGTCCTTGGATTGTAAGGCCATCGGTAAAGCGTTTCACTTTATAGAAATTCATAAGATTCACAAACAGTTTGACGCTACATTTTAATATTGAAACTGTGAATTATGGAGTCTAATGCCAAGAATGTACTGGGCTTTTACTCCCAGAGTACCTTGTTTGACTCTCGGAATCACAGCATACCTGCAGCAATTGACTTATCCGTTCGAACATCAAAGAGGGCGGTAACTTCCACGAATTCCTTGACCATCGATCTTCCAATTCATACATGAAGTGAAGGTGTCCGTCCCTGAAATGAATACTAATTTCTTTTCTCTGAGCACAAGGTTTTACTCTCGGTACGGCGGGTTTGTTTCGCGGTAGGTAAGGCTTTCTGTATAATGTTTATCTCTCTTATCTTCTTGATACGGCGGGTTAGGTTCTCGGATGGTAACGCTTTCTGTAAAAAGATTGAATGAGCATCAATTGGTAATTATCCACAACGGCTTGACGGCATTCTTTAATATTCATGACGTGAATTATGGTGCCTACTGACAATACTCTTCAGCGGATTTACTCCCAGCTTACCCTTTTTGACTTTCTGAATCACAGTGCTGTTGAAGTTATTCACGGAGCCTTTCGATACTCATAAAAGGTGGTAACGGTCGCGATTTGTTTGACCCTCGATTTTCTAATTCGTACATGAATTTAAATGGCTTGTCACTGAAATAACTAGAAATTTCATTCTCTAAACACGAAGTTACACTCTCGATGAGGCGGGTTTGTTTCGCGCAAGGAACGATCTTCGGTAAAACATTTGACTATTGTACCAGTTGGTAGCGTTCTTAAACGGCGTGGCGCAGTGTTTTAATATTCAAACCGTGAATTAAGGTGTCTATTGCCAATACTGTCCTGCACATTTATTCCTGCAGTATCTGGTTTGACTTTCGGAATCTCAGGATAGGTGAAGCTTTTGACTTATACCTTCCTATCTCACAGAAAGTGGTAACGTGCTGAAACGGGTTGACCCTTAATCGATTAACTCATACATGAAATTATTGCGCCCGTCACTGGAATGTATAATAATTTGCATCTCTGAACACGAAGATATAATCTCGAAACTACGGGTTAGCTTCTCGGATACGGAGGCCTTCGGCAAAATGTTCGACTATATGGCAGTAGGGAACGTTCTATAATGGTCTGACTCTGTTCTTTAATATTTATACCATGATATTGCGTGTCTAATGCCAATACATACGCCGCGTTTGGACGCGGAATACGTGGTTTGACTATCGAAATAACAGGATAGTTGAAGCAGATAGCTCTTAGCAGTTCGACTCTTAAAACAGGTGGTAACGTTCTCGAAAAGCTTTACTCATGATTTTTCTATTCATATATGTAAATAAGGTGGCCATGATTACAATATATACTAATATGTTTCTCTGAATCCAAAGATGTACACTCAATACAGTTGGTTAGGATCGCAGGAGGTAAGGTATTCGGAAATAGAAGAGCTTTACAACAATTGGTAATGTTCTCTGAGGGTTTGACACTCTGCTTTAATATACACATCGCGGATTGATGTGGCTATTGCCAATAGTTTTCAGCGGACCTACTCCCGGAATACCTCGTTTGAATCTCGGAATCACTGGATAGGTGAATCTATGCACTTAGCCGTTCGTCACTCACGGAAGGTGGCAACGTTCTAGCTAGCGAGCTAGACGCCCAAGCTATCGCTAGACGCCAGACGAAGATTAATTTCATTCGCTGAACACGAAGTTAAACACTCGATACGGCTAGATTGTCTCGCGGAATGTAAAGCCTTCGGTATAATATTTGAAACTATATCAATAGGTAAGGTTCTAAACAGCGTTGATACTCTACTTTAATATTCATACCGTGAAATACGATGTCCCTTGTCAATACTGTTCAGTGTATTTACTACAGGAATACCTGGTATGACTCTCGGACTCGCAGAATAGGAGAAGCTATTGACATAGCTGTCTGAGTCTCAGGAATCGTGGTATCGTTCGCGAACGGTTTGACTGTGTACTCTAATATTTGTTCCGTGAATTAGGGTCACTAATGCCTATGCTGTACAGGGGATTTATTCCAGGAATACCCGGTGTGACTCTCGGAATCACAGGATCGTTGAAGGTAATGACTAGGATGTGCGACTCCCCAATAAGGTTGAATCGTTCTCGCACGGTTGGACTTCGATATTCCTATATATGCATTAACATAATGTGTCCGTCTGCTAAAATGTCTACTAATTTGGAAACATGAAAACTAAGGAACACAGTCGCTGCAGCGGGTCAGGTTCTCGGAAGGTAAGGTATTCGGTCAAATGGATTACTTTATACCAATCAGTAATGTTCTTAATCGGTTGGACTTAGAACCTTAATATTCATATCGTGAATTAAGGTACCATTTGCCAATACTGTTCAGCTGATTTACTCCCGGTGTACCAGGTTTACTTCACGGAATCATAGTAAAGGTGATGATATTGACTTAGACGCTCGACTCTCACAGAAGCGGCAACGTACCAGAGCGGTTTGACCATGAATTATCTGATTCGTACATGAAGTTAAGCTGCCCGTCACTGAAATGAATAATAATTTCTTTCTCTGAGCACGAAGTTATACCCTAGATAGAGCGGGTTAGTATTTCAGAACGTAAGGTCTCCGGTAAAGCCTTTGACTTTATGGCAATGCGTAACATACTCAACCGGTTTGACGTTCGAATTTACTATTCAAACCATGAATTAAGGTGTCTATTGCCAATACCCTTCCAGAACGTTACCACCTTCTTTGAGACTCGAACGCCTGAGTCAATACCTTCACCTATAGTTGCGATTCCGGCAGACGAACCATGCATTCCGGGAGTTAATCAGCTGATCAGTGTTAACAATACACTTAATTCACCGTATCAATACTAACGCACAGTGTCCAACCGTTGTAGATCGTTACCTATTCGGATAGAGTCAAATATTTTGCAGAAGTCCTTACCTTCCGAGAACGACACCCGCCGTATAGAGGGTATAACGTCGTGTTGAGAGAAACACGTTTGTATACATTCTAGTGATGGGTACCATAATGTTATGTATAAAGAAGAAGATCGAGCGTCAAATCTTTCTGGTCCGTTATCACCTACTACGAAATTAAAACCGTTAACTCAAGTGCCTCATCTATCCTCTGAGTCCGATAGTCAATTCAGGCAATCCGAGAGCCATTCCGTTGTACACTGCTTGCAATGGAGACCTTAGTTCACGGTTTGAATATTAAGGTGCAGAGTCTAACCTTTGTAGAACGTTACATATTGGTATAATGTCAGGAGTATAACCGAATACATTACCCTCCGAGGACTTACCCCGCTGTATCGTAAGTATAACTTCGTTTACAGACATACAAATTAGTACACATTTTTGCTACGGACACTTGAATATCATTTATAAAATAGGAGATCGATGGTCAAGCAGTTCGACATCGATATCACCTTCCTTAATGTTCGAACGGATAAGTCAACAACTTTACCAATCTTGGGATTCCGAAAGTCAAACCATGTGTTACAGGAGAAAATCCGCTGCATTTAACTGGCAATTGTCACGTTAATTCGCGGTTTGAATATTAATGTAGAGCGTCAAGAAGTTTGAGAGCGATACCAATTGGTATAAAAGTCAAACGTTTTACCGAAGACCTTAGACTCCGAAAAGCTAACTCGCTGCATCGTGAGTAAAACTTCGTGCTCAGTGAAAGAAATTATTATTCACTTCAGTGATGACACCATAACTTCAGATATGAATTAGAAGATTGAGTGTCAAGCGGCAGGAAAGCGTTGCCACCTTCTGTGAGATACGACCGGCTGAGTCATTAGTTGTACGTATCCTGAGATTACGAGATTCAAACCACATATTCCTAAAGTAAATACGCTGATCGGTATTGACAATAGACACCTTAATTCATGTGATGAACAGTAAAGTAGAGCGCCAAACCGCTTGAGATCATTGCCAATTGGTATAAAGTCAAACACTTTACCGATGGCCTTACCTTCGGAGAAGCAATTTCGCCGCATCGAGAGTATTACTTCGTGTTCATAGGAAGAAATTAGTCTTCATTTTAGTGATGGGCACCATGATTTCATTATGATTAAGAGGATCAAGGGCTAAAACGTTCCAGAACGTTGCCACCTTCAGTGAGAGACGAGCGTCTAAGTCAATAGCTTCACCTATCCTGTGATTCCGAGATGCCAATCAGGTACTCCAGGAGTAAAGGCGCTGAACAGTATTGCCAACAGACTCCATAATTCGCGGAGTGAATATTAAAGTAATGTGTCAAACCGTTTGAGAGCGTTACCGATTGTTATAAACCAAACGTTTTACAAAAGGCCTCACCTTCCGAGAACCACACCAGCTGCAGCGATTGTAGAACATCGTTTCCAGTGAAAGAAATTAGTGTTCATTGCAGTGACGGGCACCTTAACTTCGTGTGTGAAATGCAATATCGAGGGGCAAACCGTTACAGAACGACACCACCTGCTAGGGTGTCGAGCGGCAAATACAATAGCTTCACCTATCCTGTGATTCCGAGAGTGAATCCATGCATTCCGGGAGTAAATGGGCTGTACCGTACGGGCAATAAACATCTTAAATCAGGGTATGAAATATAAAGTACAGATTCACACGATTGTGAAACGGTAAATATTGGCATGGAGTTCAACTATTTACCGATGGCCTTGCATTTCGTGTATCTATCCCGCTCATTCGAGAGTTTATCATCGTCATCAGACAAACAAAATAGTATACACTTTAGCCACGGGTACCTGAATATCATTTCTAAAATAGAATATCGATGTTCAATTTGTTCGAGATAATTACCACCCTCCTTTACGTTCGAACGGTTAAGTCAACAGTTTCACTTATCCTGTGATCCCGAGAGTCAAACCACGTAACCCGAGACTGAATCCGCTGTACAGCATTGGCAGTAGACACCTTAATTCACGGTATGGATATTAAAGCAGCACGTCAATCCATTTGTGGACGCTACCAATATGTATAAGTGATTACTGAACGATTTTCAGAGCAGCTTTCCCTGCGAAAGCCTAACACGGTGCACCGAGATTATAACATGTTGTGGAGAGGAACAAGTAAGTACATATTTTTGGGACGGACACCATAATTTCATGCAGGAATCAAATGGTCGAGGGTCAAACCGTTGGTGAACGTTAAAAACTTCTACGCAAATCGAACGGCTTATTCAATAGCTTCACCTATCCTGTGATTCCGAAAATCAAACCAGATATTGCAGGAGTAAATCCGCTGCATTGTATTCGCAATAGACACCATAATTATCGAAACAAAAATTAAAGTACAGAGTACAACCGTCATAGATCGTTACCTATTGGTATAGAGTCAATCTTCTTGCCGACGGCCCCTCCTTCCAAGACAGGATCCCGCTGTATTGAAAGTATAACTTTGTGTTCAGAGGTACAAATTAGATTACATTTTCGTGTCGGGCATTTTCATTTAGTGCACGAGTAACAAGCTCGAGTGCCAAACCGTTCGTGAACGTTACCACCCCTTTCGTGAGTGGCACATCTAAGTCAATAGCTTCACCTACCCTTCCGAGCATTACATCAGGTATTCCAGTAGTAAATCCACTGTACAATATTTGCAATAGACACCTTAATTCATGGTTTGAATATTAAAATTGAGCGTTAAACCGTTTGAGAGCGTTAACAACCCCTTTGAGAGTCGTACGGATAAGACAATAGCTACTGCTATCGTGTGGTTCCAAAAGCTGAACCAGGTATTGAGGGAGTAAATCCGCTGATCAGTATTGGCAATAGACATCTTAAATGACTGTTTGATATTAACGTAGTTCGTCAAACCGTTTGAGACCGTTATCAATTTGTTTAAAGTCAAACGTTTTACCGCAGATCATGCCCTCCTAACGCACTGGTTCGAGAATATAACTTCTCTTTCAGAGAAGCAAACTTGTACAGATTTTAGTGGCGGTAACGTATCTTCATGTATCAATTAGATGATCTAGTGCCAAACCTTCCGATAAAGAACCCAGCTTCTTTGAGACTCGGACGGCTAAGCCAATAGCTTCACATATCATTTGTTTCCGTGAGTCAAACCAGGCATTCCTAGCGTAAATCGAATGAACGCTATTGACAATCGACTCCTGAGTTCACGGTTTGAATATCAGATTATATCGTCATACCGGTTGAGAACGATACCAATTGCTATAAAGTCAAACGTTTTACCGAAGATCTTGCGCACCTAACCCGCTGTCTCGAGGATATAACTTCGCTTTCAGAGAAGCAAACTTGTACTTATTTTAGTGGCGGTACCGTAACTTCATGTATCAGTTAGCTGTTCTAGTGCCAAACCTTTCGATAACGCAACCACCTTCTTTGAGACTCGGACAGCTGGGTCAATATCTTCATGTTTTCTAACGATTCTGATTGTCCAATCTGGTATTCCAGGCACAACATACGCTGAACATGATCGGCCATAGGCACCTTAGTTCACGGCATGCATCGTAATGTAGAGAATCAAACCGTTTGTGACCGCTGCCAATTGGTATATCGTTATACTATTTTTCGCATACCTTACCCTCCGAGAACATACGACGCAGTATCGTGGCTATGACTTCGTGTTCAGGGACGCAAATTAATATACAGGAACGTGACGGGCACCTTAGTTTAATGTATGAATCAGAAGATCGAATGTCTGTCCTTTCGATAACGTTATCTCGTTCCATGAGTTTCCAACTGGTAAGCCAATACCTTCATATATCCTGTGATTCCGAAAGCCAAACCAGGCAATCCGAGAGTCCATAAACTGTGCACTATTGACAATGGACACCTTAATTCACGGTTTCAATGTTAAAGTGGAGAGTCAGGAATTTGAATATCGATACCAATTGGTATAATGTCAAACGCATTACCGAAGACCATACCAGCCGAAAGCTGAACCCGCTGAATCAGGAGTATAACATCGGGCTCAGAGGAACAAGTTAATATACCTTTTAGTGACGGGCACATTAATTCCATGTACGAATTAGAAGATCGAGTGTATATCCGTTCGGCTAAGTTACCACCATAGTTGAGAATCGAACGCCATAGTTATTAGCTTCACCTACCCTCTAATTCCTAGAGACAGACCAGGTAATCCGCGACTTATCCTGCAGTACAGTAGAGGAATTAGACACGCTATTTCACAATATAAATATTAAAGAACGGTGTTAAACGATTGTAGAACGCCACCTATTGCTATACAGTCTAACTTCTTACAGAAGGCCTTACCTTGCGAGAACCTATCCCGCTGTATAGAGAGAATAACTTCGTACTCAAGGAAGCAAATTAGTATATATTTTAGTGACGGCACCCTTAATTTCATGTGTGAATTCGATGATCGAGTCTCAAACCGTTCGAGAACGTTCCCACCAACTTTGGGAATCGAACGCATAAGACAATAGTTCCACTTATCCTGTGGTTCGGAAAGTCAAACCGGGTATTCCGGAGTAAATCCGCTGAAAAGTATTGGCAAGAGACACCTTATATCACAGCTTGTATATTATCGTTGATCGCCAAACCATTTGAGAACGTTACCGATTGCTATAAAGTCGCACGATTTACCGAAGCCCTTACCTTCGGAGTTGCTAACCCTTCGTATCGAGGGTATAACTTCGTGTTCAGAGGAAGAATTTGGTATTCATTTCAGTGACGGGCAGCTTAACTTCATGTACGAATCAGATAATTCATGGCCAAACCGCTCTAGTACGTTGCCGCTTCTGTGAGAGTCGAACGTCAAAGTCAATGGCTTCACCAATCCTGAGACTTCGAGAGTCAAACCAGGTATTCCGGGAGTAAATCCGCTGAACAGTGATGGGAATTGACTCCTCAATTCTCGTATTTATTGTTAAAGTAGAGAGTTAATCCGCTTGAGAACGTTACCAATTGGAATGAAGACATTCCTTTTACCGAATATCTTACCTTTCGAGAACATAAGCCGCAGTGTCGTGGTTATAACTTCGTGTTCAGTGAAACAAATTAGTTTACATGTTAGTGACGGGCACCTTAAATTCTTCTATGAATTAGAATATATATGGTCAAATCGTTCGAGAACGTTACCACCCTCTTTGTAAGCAGGACAGCTAGTTCAATAGCTTCACCAATCGTGTGATTCTGAGAGTCAAACTATGCTCTTGATGACGCGGACGATGTTCGCGGAGGGTAGCGGCTACGGTAAAACATTTGACTTTATAGCAATATGTAACTTCCTCAAACGGTGTAACGCTGTATTTTAATATTCAAACCGTAATCTTAGGTGTCTCGTGCGAACACTGTTCAGCGGATTTACTCCCGGAATAAGTATGTTTGACTCTAGGTATCGCAGCATAGGTGAAGCTAGACACTTAGCCGCGGGTACCAGCATTGACTATCAGATTAACAGGATCGGTCATGCTATTGGCTTAAGTGTGCGACTCTCAAGTAAGATGGTAACGTTCTTCAGCGGATGAGCTCTCGATCTTCTAAATCGTACATGAAATTAAGGATCCCGTCACTTCAATGTGTACTAATCTATTTCACTGAACACGAAATTATGCTCTCGGTACCGTAGGTTAGCTTCTCGTACGTTAAGGCGATCGGTAAAGTGTTTGACTTCATTCCAATTGTCAGAGCTCCCAAACGGATTGACACCTTACTTTTTTATTCAAACCTGAATTAATGTGTCTGTTAGCAATAATGTTCAACGGATTTACTCCAGGAATACCGGGTTTGACTCTCCGAATCTCTAAATACATTCAGCAGCTTTCTTAGCCGTTCGTCACTTACAGAATTTGTCCACGCTCTCGAACGGTGTGACTAATGATCTTCCAATTGAAACAGGAAATTATGGTGCCCCATCACAAAAATGTATAATAGTTCGTACCTTTGAACACGGTGTTATACTACCGATAGAGCGGGTTAGTTTGTCCGAGGGTCTGCATGTAGTTTGACCTTTATTGGTAATGTTCTACAACGGCTTCACGGCATCCTATAATATTCATATCGTGAATTGAGGAGTCTGTTGGCAATACTGTACATCGAGTGTGCTCCCGGAGTATCTGGAGTGACCATCGGAGTCACTGGATATGTGAAGCGATTCACTTGGCCGCTCGTCTCTCGCAGAAGGTGGCAACGCCTTCGAGCTATTTGACCATCGATCTTCTAATTCATACATGGAGATAATGTGCCCGT